>JAODOY010008656.1:12741-54516 GCA_025399855.1 Forbesichthys papilliferus | reverse complement strand
TGAAAACTGTGAAATTTAATTGTGCCCCCCCCCCCCCCCCCAAGGAGTAGTATGCATTCTTTCTATAGGAAGTCCGAGGCTCAGCTTCTCCATCATTATTACAGAGTACTTTTCAGACACCATGTCCCTCTTGTCCTCCTCCCATCAGAGGTGGTGGTTTCTTCAGCACCACGTGCTTCTCAGTCCAGAGAGGTAACATTGGAAGACCTTTCCCCGAAGGCCCGCCCCCTTCCCCCCCCCAAGGGGACAGCGCCGACACACGTTTTATATCCTCTCTCAAGTCACCTCAAGGTCCTACCCCCTTAATGCTACTTCCAGTACAAAGTGCAAGCATTTTAACATCTCGCTGACTCTCCCGTCCGCGGCTAGGATAGCTATGGTTGCAGACGCAAACCGGGGTGCAAACGTTGTCCAAAACAAGCTGAGGAGACAGAGAGGTCAGCGAAGAAGAGTGCATTCATGTCAGGGTGACCACAGCCCATTCATGCAGACGCAAACAAGTCTCGTTCCTTGTTACGGAGGCATGTGGCTGATCTGTCAGAGTGGTTATACCTCCCTAGGAAAAGAAGAGACAGCCACATCATTAATATACTGTTGACCACCACAGATAGTAAGCTAGTAAAGAGGACTGCCATTCACTAAGCACTCAAAGTGTGTATCATTGCTTGTTTTTAGGATATTTAGGATCTGAACAGCAATCAAGGTGTGTACAAGGTTCCCACTCTTTGTAAATGACTTCTCCCTGACATTCATTGAATAAAAATCATAATTTTAAAATCATAATGTCCCGTAAAAACAGGACACAAGATCGATCTCTGCGTAAAAGGGACAGCCATCATGGCAACAATCAACAACAAAACAACAAACTTAAAATTAATGGTGATATTTTTGCATATCTACCACTCGTGAACATTCAGATAAATAGTTTATAGATATTTTGTGGCATTTTGATGAACAGCAACAAAAGAATAAACATGCTGCAAACTAAATTCTCTGACATTCCATGTCTGCAATCGACTTTTTAAAATTCCATGATATTCCAGAAATTACATGACCAATGGAAACTGGGTATACCATTAAGAGTAGCTATAGCCCCTGGAAACCCACTGATAACCGATAAACTGCATACACTCAAAAT
This sequence comes from Forbesichthys papilliferus, assembly GCA_025399855.1. Lineage (NCBI taxonomy): Eukaryota > Metazoa > Chordata > Actinopteri > Percopsiformes > Amblyopsidae > Forbesichthys > Forbesichthys papilliferus. The sequence goes on along the minus strand of JAODOY010008656.1, from coordinate 53,378 downwards.
AACCAATCAAAAAGAAGGTGCCATTTCTCCCACCTCAACATTATGCAACAACACTTATAAAGGAGAGTCAGACATGTCAATCAAGTCTAATCAGCTAATTTCATTTAGCACACCTGTGTGTGTTCACAGGGGGCGTTGTACGCAGACTTACGATGCGGTGAGCGTGGAGTTGAGGACCAGGGTAGTGCGTATCCTGTACAGCTGGGCCAACGTCAGCTTTTTGTGCTGTTGATGGACGGGGGACGTCCTGCTTTTGGGAATGCCGGCGGTATCCCCGGCCAGGTCTGGCTTCCTGCCCGTCCCTGCGTCTGAACCACTGCGGCGGGCGTCTGCGGGCGCCCTGTGTGCCTGCCTGTCACAAGCCCTCTGCAGGGTAGCACACAGTTTGTGGGAGGGCAAGCTCATGGTCAGGTAGTGGTCCGTCTGCTCCATCTCCGTCCAGCTCTGGCCGTCTAGCGCCTGCAGGCTCTGGCTGTGAGCCAACGCCATGGCGACCACATCTGCCTCCCCGCAGAGCCGCGCGCAATCGACGGCCTCGGGGGCTGGCGGGGGGACGGCGTCGCCGTGGACGCGCTGCAGCAGGTTGTCCTCGGAGCGGGACAGGGTCAGCGCGCAGGGCCTCTGGAGGGAGAGGAGACGTGACTGGACACGAGGCCAGCGGCGAGGCTTGGGCGCCTGGATGACGGACAGCTGGGAGCCCAGCGAGGCTGAATCCTCCTCCAGGTCCTCCTCACTGTGGCCCTGCTCCAGCTCTCTCAGGAGGGCCTCGGGGGACAGGGTGCCGTACGCACTGTCCATGGACAGGGAGCGGCACTCTGGCTGTAGCTCCGCCTCCTCAGACACCACCTCCTCCGGCTCCTCAGACTCCAGCTCTTCACACTTCTCAGACTCCGCCTCCACAGACTCAGCCTCCTTTTGCTCCTCTGACTCCGCCTCCTGCTCTTCTGACTCCGCCTCCTCATGCTCATCAGACTCCGCCTCCTCACTCTCCTCAGACTCCGCCTCCTCAGGCGTCACAGGGAGCTTTGCTGCGTCCGACGGCCTCTCAGGGTCTGTGCCGGGGGCAAGGTCCCCTGGGTCGTCGATGTCCATGACTGACAGGGTCTCAGTGGAACCGTCCGATTGGCTGGAAGTGGAGCGTTAGTTAGATGCGAACAAACAACAATGTGGCGTTGCTGGGCTATATTCCCCCTTGTTATAAATATACTGTACAAAGTGTTCTAGTCTGGTCATCATCCAGCATTCAGTGTAAATGCACAATGTGGTCACATGCATGGTACATTTAGTAGGAGGAGTATTTGGCTCACATACTATATAACTTCATAGACTCCTATGCATGCGATGAAGACAAACAAATTAGGTCAAAATATAGTATATATACACCGATACCTTGTGTTTTGTTGCTCTTTATGCGTCAGGAAAGGAGAGCTGGCTGTTGAGTTGCTGCTCTCATCTCCCTCCTCCTCGCCTTCTAGACGTTGTTTCAAGCTACTCTGCGGTCGTACCACCTCCTCGGAGCGAAGCCTCTTGTGTTGGTTCTGGAAAAACCGCAACAACAAGTAATGAATAGTAGACGAAAACAAATAGGTCTATTAGGTCTAATCTATAAACCGTTTTCATGAGAGGGAGAAAACAAAAAACAAAAAACTGTTTCTCTCACCTGTACATTGTAGATGGCATCGATCCAACTTCGCCCCTGGGTGGCGCTGTTGGCTTGGAAAGTGTAGGCTGCCACTGCGCTCTTGAACTCATTGAGGTAGATAAGAATGAACGTGCCTTAAAAGAGACGGTCAACACTTTGTGAGCACACTAAAAAGATGGCAGGCAGTTTGCCGATGTTATCGTTTGTGATCATTTCCGCGCAAGCTAGCTAGAGCTGTGCACGCCTTACCAGGGTCCTTGAGCTCCTTGCAGACGACATTGTGAATGAAAAGAGGCTGGCGGATGACTTTGACCTTCTCCAGTCTCTTCACAGGCTTAGTGACGAGCAGCAGGTCAGTGAACAGGAAACAGTAAACCTCCATCTAGTGTAGGAAATGCCACCATGTTAACAACAGTGCCCATCTTGCAGCCTTATACCTCTTTATCCTCCATTGTAAGCTCTAATGAGTAAGTGGTGCTGTTCACGTTGTTAATGGCCGCCAATCGTACCCTGCTGTCTTTGCCCTCTTTCATTCGCAGCGCCCCCTCTAGGTGAAGCTGTCTAGTCTCATCACTGGAGGCTCCCCTCATTGGAGCCATCAGGTCAAAGTGGTTGTATTCCTTAAGGATCTAGGAATCCAATTAAATACATATTTAGTGCACTTCAACAACAAATATCAATCCATTATTTGACGGAGCTAGAGAGACAATTCAGGAATATATGTGTTACATCGGGGGGGGGTAAACCAGTTCCTCACCTTCTCCACCTCCTCACTGCTGCCCTCTACTGCCTCGTAGGATTCAATGCGAGCGGAGATGGTGGCTAGTTTCTGTTGCTCCTGACGCTGGCGCATCTGGGAGTCCACGCTGTTGATGAAGCCCTCGACCGACGCGACCTTGGCCAAGACGCAGAAATCCAGTTTAACTCAAAGGACATAACAATGCATTTCCTCTCTGTGTTCCATGCAGCGTTTGACCCTGTGCCCTCACCATGCTGCCGACGATATCACGGGCTAAAGACTCGTCTGTCTTCTTAAGAATGCTCTTCAGGAGGAGGGGGTATTTGGTGAGTCGCTGGTGGGGCTTTGCCAACATGTCGGCTAGCTTCAGACGGTTACACTGCTTGTTGGTCTCTGCCCACTAATGGAAAGAGGGAAGAAAAGAAAGAAAAAAACATTCAGTTTTCTCTCCTAGTCTCGCAGAACATCATGGTGAGGCGGGAGCAGCGTACGGCAACTGACCGTGACGTAGATTCGGAGGAGCTCGTTGTCCCTGAGAAGTGTTCGCATGTACTCCATAGAAGCCTCCTCTTCCATGCAGTAGCGGATGTAGGGCTGGAACCTGGAGCCAAACTGCAGAGTGGAAGACCAAACAAAGAACATGGGGTCAGAGGAATACACCTCTGACTTATGACTTGCGTCAAGCAATATACACGAGAAAGGATTACATGGTTCCTGAACGAATGCTGTTAGAGAGTATTTTGTGTGTGGCTTTGTTAAGTCTAATGTATCTCGAACTAACAGACTCCATTGTACATCTGTATATTTACCCCAAGTAAGGCCAAAGCAGTATTACAACATAAACCATAAGAGCCAACACTGACTTTTTCCACTGCCGTTCTAGTGTTAAAATACACGTATTTAGCTCTGGTATGTTCTCAGTTGTGTGTGTGTGTGTTTGCATGAGGGATGGTAGCCAGCAGACATGCAGCTCACCGTCTTGAAGCCGTGGTGGAGGTCGGTGGGGTCCAACAGAGCCCTGGCCTGCCGAGCTTTCTCCAGGGCGGGCAGCATGACCTGGTTCCACAGGGCCATGTGGAGAAGCACGATGTCCTGGATGTTGCTGAACAGCTTATGTGGCTCCACCTCGGTCAGCAAGCCACTCTCCTGCAGGTTCAGTAGAACGCGAAGGAACAGCTGGGGGAAATGGACAGCTTCAACATGGGACCCTCGCATGTTAACACATGTCAAGCAACGCTAACACAACTCTCCGTTTACATACACAGAGCAGCAAGTTCCCACTTCTAATTAAAAATAAACATACCGTTTCTTAGCAACGGCTTATGCTAGGTCATAACAGCCTTGATAACAGCATTTGCCTGATAGCTTTTATGGCGTTCTGTTTACAGTAACAGTGAACTTCCTCCTTTACAGCCAAACAAAAGGTTTATTGTGTCTGTCCTATAGAGCCAGATATATATCCTAGTAATATGTCATAGTGCATTAGCAGTACAGTAATTAAATTAAACTAGCAATTGATTTGCACACTCACATCAGTGATAACTCTCAGTTTTCTGATATAGGTAGCCTCAGTGTGCAGCAGCTCCCATATCGCCTCCTGCTGGTGGAACTGTCGCCTCGTCAATGCCTGTACGTGTATACACACACACACACACACACACACACAGTATATTGTTACACACGTCTATAAGAATACTTGATGTAAAACTAAATGCAGCAATGATGAGCATATGGTTCCTACAAAATATGTATTTTTAATGTGTACATTATTTGAACTCACATTTTAACAACAATTTAAAATGTTTCTGTTCTATCCAAAACCGACAGTTGCGTTAAAAATAAAAGTGTCTGCTCTACCCACTAATGATCCTCTCACACAGCCACATATGGCAACATTATTCCACACATTTCCTCAAACTTTTCAGAGAAGTTCAGATAGGGAAATTATACTGCATATATGGCAGTTATGCAACACTACCTGTTTGCCTAGCTGTCACATTTAGTCATAAAGAGGTCAATGAGCAATGTGCAGTGGTGAACAGGCTATCAGTCAGGAGGATATACCCAGTTCCCGGAACATTATTACATGTATTATTGACCCTACGATAACGGCCACTAAGTACGCAATAGCCCTTCAACAAAAACTCAGCACAGGTCAATGTTGTCTTGGGAACTTGTTTGAAAGTGTGGCTAGTCTACCTCTGGGTTGTCCAGTAGTGTCTGCCAGCTGTCCTCTAAAGTCAGGCTGCTCTCCTCCTCCATCTCATCTTCCTCCCAGGAGTCATGGTGAAAGGAGAGCTGGTGCGGTACCTTGGGCAAGCCAGACTTTGTGTAGGAAAGGAGCTTGTTCTGGAGCTGTTCGGCCCGATCCACCTCCTGCCACGGAGAAAACATACAAACGTACTCCGTTAGAAGGCCCGTTTTAACGGCTCAAGAAGACAAGAGAGGCCAACCGTCAATTTTATTTCCCTTTGGGACTTCATATTACATTCAAAATGTGAGCTGACCGGCGTATTAGCATGCAAATCTGTTCCTTACAGGCGACTGAATTCTTAAGTATCCCGGTTGCTGCTATTCAGCCTTTTATGTAAGCAAGCCTTACGTAGTTATGAAAATGAGCTCTGTGCATTGAGATCAGCTGAACAATAGGTGGGAGGAAGGGGCAGAGTGCTAATGTCGTTTGGACCCACTTAAGAAAATAAGAAACAAAAGCACTACATAGGTCTGCTGAAAAGCATTAACCCTCGTGTAGCATGCGTTAATCATATTCTTAGTCAAACCTGTCACATTGTAACACTTCAATTAGAGGGAAATAAGATCATATGGTGGTCACCCTGCTTTATGGTGAGCATACTGAGCCCATAGCTCTATGGAGGGTCCCTGGCCCTAACATGGTTAAAGGGGACAGGCAGGGTGAATGGAGAAGAGCCTGATGCTGTCAAGCGACACAGACAGACAGACAGACAGACAGACAGACAGACAGACAGACAGACAGACACTGTCTTTGTCCCACATCTGTTGAGTCCAGGATGTGACCTCAGGAGCCACGAGACAATGGCAGTGTGCACATGTGGGCGTGTGCGTCGCTGCATGTGTAAGTGTGCCTGAGAGCCTTTTCATTAAGCTCAAGGTAATAGCTAGAGGCTAGTTCAGATGTGTACCGTTTGTGTACAAGCTGGGAGGTTTTGCTATGAGCAGAATGAATGACATTTTAATATAAAGACGTTCTCGGGGCTATTTCTCTTCCAGAGCTTTAGCATGGAGGTCTATATGTAAAGTAAAGAGTTCAAGCCAAGAGCAAGAGGTTTTGAAGGGAAATGATTTCAGAGGGGCTCAGCAGAATTGAACCTTTGACGTATACTCCCACCTCTACTACTACGGTGTGTGCATAATAAAATATTGTAAAAATAAAATATCGACTATAATTTACAAATTAGTTTTGCAATTCATTTTCAGAATTTTAATAGCTGTAATTGTATAATAGAGTTGCTGGAAATATACTTAGTTTTGGTTTGGTTTTATGTACAGTATATGTGGCCAACTCAGCTTTCAGTTCAGGCTGTGAATGTTTTGAATGGAGCCATGCTTCTCAATCTAAATGACTTCACACAGGGTTTCATCTCAGTGGGCCATGGTTAGTGTTCCCTCACCTTGCCAGCGGCGGTGCCAAAGAACCCGCTGAAGCGGTTCTTCCAGTTGTCCGGGCCGGTGCCCAAGCTGGGCCGAGAGCTGCCCATCGGTCCCAGAGAATCCGTAGATGGGATGTTAGTCTCCCCGAGGAACTCAGTCATGTTCTTCCTCCGCCGCGCCTGACCCTGTGAGGCAGAGCGGGACACAAAGAGCATTGACACAGGGCCCAAACGGACAATGGAATCAGGAGAGAAGGAACGCCACAGACAAACACAGAAAGATGATGGAAAGAGACACACTCAGGAAAACACGCGTACAAAGGAGAGAATAAACAGGAAATCGGAGGGGAATTCGGAACGCGCAGTGACATCAGTGGGACCGTTTAGGCCATCCTAATGGTCCCCCCCCCACCCCCCTTCACTCCCAGACACAAACAGGAGGGGGGAAGGAATTCCACTTCCCTTGAGTGAATGCACGTTACATCACAAGGAACGGTGGCAGTTGTTCCACAGCAGCAGACTTGGCCGGGGTCTGGCCATTGTTCTACCACCATTGTTACGCTGTCAGCAGACTCTTGCATACATTATCACACATGCAATCTCAATCCATTTTACAAGCGCCGGCATAAGCAAACAAACAGGGGCAACTGCTGTATCTGAGGAAGCACTTGTTTCTGTCGTTGGGACCGTCAATGCTGAGGAATCTGGTAGTGGGGAGTCGGGACAAACTCAGGTCACCTCCCACACCCCCCTCCGAAACAAAACAAAAAAGTCAAAACACACAACCAAAAAACACAGCGACAAAAGGAATGCACATTCCAGGACACTGACTTCTTGTACAAACAAGACAGGCCTTACAAGTGAAATTCTTTTGGGAAACCATTTGCTTGTTTATGTCACCGACCAAAAAAGGCATAGACTGCATTCTCGTCACTTGTCAGTGTGTACAGATGCAAAATCTGGTTGCCATCACTTCCTGTGAGGCTCGGTGTGTATTCGAGTAAGTGACCTGTTTAAGAATTAGCATACTGTAAGTATGTTGTGCTGAAATATTAATGTAATTAATTAATTAATGTAATAAGAATGTAATTATCTCTGTAAATTATTGAGTAGCTGTGTATAATGACAATAACAATTCAATTAGTAATCTAATTTGCTAAACTATAGTAATAAAATGTCTGTAGACACATATTGGACAATTTAACAATATACATTAGTGTTGTTGGGTCTAAATTGGTGTAGTCATAGCAGGTGAGTCCCCTAAAGCCAAGCATGAAACTAACGTTTCCTCTACAAGTGGGGCAGTTTATGGATTATGTTGAGGGAATACCTGGGCCACTTGGTCAAGGACACAGGTGTCAGGAAATGTGTCTCCTGTTAGCATCACTCAGTAATAATACGACTCGTATTAAAGGTTGCCTTATAACAAATACGAACAATGAGAGTTTACCCTTAAAATTCTATAGACTAAAGAATTATAGAAATTAAGAAAAATAGAAGATATCTAAATTAGTTTAGATAGGAAAATGTATAAGATAAACAACATTTTGACAAATAAGTTATAGCTAATCTTTTTCCGTTTTAGACTTTCTTGAGCAGATAAACTACTAAGGTAGAGAGAGACTAGTGTCATATAATACATAGTGATATGCTAAAAGATTGGACCTGATGACTGGACCGTAAGAGTGAACACTAAACCACATTGATGACAGTACTCACCATTGAAGCCAGAGGCATGTCAAAAGTAACAAAAACCATCCTAATCCTCCAAATGGATTCATGGATTGCGGCCCATGCTGAAGACAGCTGCTGCCCTCTCTCAAACGTCTGGCTTTCTCTCCGCGCCTCAGCCACACAAAACACTCATCCGCACAAGCTTTGTGCTTCCACAGCCTCCACCGGTCAGCTTAGCTGGGACCGGACAGAAACCAGTTAACAGCTGTGAAGACGCCGATGTCTTGCCCCATCGACAAACCGCGCCACTGCCAAACCTCGACTGCAAAACGTCCCGTTAACCGCAGTCCCGGTTGGTGCAGGGCAGCTAATGGTTGGTGGATCTCCTGCTAGACCGACGAATTAGCAACAGAGCCGGTATACCTTCTAGTTCAGCCAGCGAGAGGTGAAGTGCTCACTGAGCCCCCCAGCCTGCCTGCATTGCATACGGACACTGACCTGATGTCATGGCAACCAGCAGGATCCTGCCCCATTGTGTTGGGCAGGAAAGCAGAGGCGGAGCAACATAAAAAATAAAAAAAAAGGAAGGGGGGGTTCATAATATACAAGAGGTGGAGTCAGCACAGCAGCTTGTGGGCATCTCCCTGGCTCAAACACACATCCCCGTGCTTTGGAGATGACAACTGAAAGGCCTTGACTGGCATATGCCACCCCCCTTCTCAAAGTATTCCTTCTGGGAATGGGGAGTTTTGTATTGCCATAAAAATGAAAGCAAAACACTTCTGGTGACGAATAACAATACAATAACCATTTACTAATGTGATTCCCCAGTGATGTCATCTTCCTGTCTGTTGTTCCATATTTATAGTTTGGAAATATACCTGAAATATTCCAAACAACAAGTGTAATTAAGTGAAAATGATACTTCATTATTGTGTCTTAGTGTATTGTAGTCGTGTGTTGATGCTTGTGTCCGCAGTATTTTGACATGAGGAAGCCAACATGCAATAATGCATATAACGTGGGAAATCCCCTTTGACCCCTTGTCATTACTCTGGAGAATATGGTTTGCACAGCAACCAGTGTATGACCTATTCAGCTATTGACAATTGCATGTGTTGTACCTCACGGGATAAAAATGCTAGAAATGTAAACGTAATAAAACACCAGGTAGTCACATTCCATGCTAAACAAATAACGTGTTAGTTTGATATTTAGTTTGACATTTAAAAAGTAACATGATTGAACCTTAAGAGTGAATACCTAACTGTTTTAGTCACGTGGCACAAAGTGCATTTGCAAGATGCCTCTCCTGCATAAACCTGATAGTCTGTATCAGTATCAGCCAGTTCCCGGACTCTCTTTTGTTACAATGCAACAGCTCTCAGTGCGTACTGTAGTCAGAGCCAGTTGGGTCCAGCTAGGTTAATGATATCAAGGCTTGTGTCCACTTACTGTACCAACGTATCTTATCACTCGACATTTGTGGCATTAACCTTGGTTCGGAAGGAGAAAATCTTTAAATGTCCCCTCCCCAAATTGAAGGGATTGTATTGAAAGTGGTAACACACAGATCAGTATTACCCCCCACCCTGCTCCCTTTGTTAAGTAGCTTTTCGGATAACAAATGCCCTTGATCAGGTGGGTTGATTAATGGTGGGAATACACAGATCGAGCTGCCACACACAATAGTGTGTGCATATTGACATACACAAATGCACACACAGAGCCATGTGTTGGTGGGTTAGACGAGGTATATGAGGAACAACACACTGGCCTCCAATAATTAAAGGCAGGGTCAGTTAAGTCTCGAGAATGGTTTGAGCTAAAAACAAAATCCCTCTGCAGCACCGCCTCACTCATTGAAACGCATTGTGAAGCAAAGTGTAGTACATGGCTTTGTTGTTGTGAGCGGTGTTCGCCACTTTGTTTATGTTGCTATTTACGGAGCCAGGCCTGTGCAGAAGTATTTGATTATTTTATCAGCACAGACGTGAAGATAGCAAAATGCAAGGAGATATATGGGGATTTTGACAAAAAGTGTATTAGCTTACAATAGCTGACTACACTGCATCTTTAAGTGCCAACTAACAGCAGAACAGAGGTGTGAAACGGGTCATTGAAACAAAGCTATTAGCACTTGACCCTATAACACTGGCTGCTAAATGCAATGGAAACCCAAATGTGCAGGAGTCTCAATTCTTGCAATACGCAACTATGAGTCTGTACAAGTTCACAATAATATCTTTAATGAGGCCTGTTAACCAGGGTGACTTTTCTCCCATGTAAAGTCACATTAACCACTGCTGTCACCAGAACAACAGAGGCAAAACTGACCTCCTACTAAATAAAGCCTAGGAATGATGTCAGCGAGTGAGCCTCACCTCATAGTCAGCGGAGGGTGCTCTCATGTGAGTGGGAGAGTCTAGAATCTCAGGGTCCACTTGTAGCAGGTCCCAGCTGCGCCAAGACGTTAGACGAACAAATCGCACCATTATGCAAATGCTTAAAAAATAAATCCTCTATTCTCAGTGGGGAAAACCAGCCATGTTTAGAATAGTGACTAAACTAAAACACAAATGGAAAGCAGGGAGCGAAAAGGCTAAGCGGTTCCATTTTCTTGCGCAGGGTTTGAGAAGTTAGCTTGAAGTCGCTAACACTGACAGTCTATCTGACTGACTGACTGAATACCTGAGCTGCTGTACAGTGTATCAGGAGCAATGGTCACACACTCACACACGCACACACATATCCACCCTGCAGTAATTATCATCTTCAGCACAGAGGCGGAGGAAGGGAGGGGAGGGCGGGTGTTCTTGCCTTAACCACATACACACACACACACACAGACAGGTGTACAATGTTTTTTTCTTTTTACAACACACACAGCCACTTCACGGATACACAACTGCAAAGTAGCAACGTTAGAGTTCCGCCCACTCTCTATAGGGCAAAATAAACATCAACGTCCCAGTCCCAACTGGTAAGTCTAGACTATTTTACTAATATTAGACATATGCATACAGTACAATCCATCACCTTACAGGCATGCACACTGACCAATACTGTCGCTACCTAATGCAGGTATCGAAATATTGCTGTATTCAACAGGCCTACGGTTTTAACAACTGCCATGTTAAACTGTTATATTAGCATATCCAAGCATCTGACTAAGATATTATACAACTAACCATTAACAACATTATATGAACCACTTACTACATGAACTTCATATGACTGTATACAATCATAGGATTAATTAGTGCATGCATGACAGTACGATTTAATTCCCTATATGTCTTATCAAGTAAAAATCACTGATAAACTCATTCTGGCTGTGTTAACTGACTGCATTAACCGAATAAATAGGAAGCTTAATCTCTCTGGCGTTTTTTCTTTCTCTCTTATTAGCTTACTTGAAATCTCCCATCAAATGCGTCAATGAAGAACCACGTGATCACTACCAAATTCTACCATTATCATTCAAAGCACCACCCTAACTGACTGTCCCTATTGAGAAAAAGCAGAGGTCAAATAGTGAGAGATTGTGTAAATCTGCTGAATCTGACAAAAAAAAAAGTCTATAGTCCAATCTATTGTAGACACGGGGAAACAAATCACCCTACAATGTTTGAGCTGTTAACAAAGTAACAGGATTGATCTGTGATGAGACACATTTGTTAGTTGATGGTGTTAATATTGACAAAATTCCTGGTTTATAAAAATCTGCATTTTATGTGCTGAAAACAGAACTACATGTCATATCTGTAAAAAAAAAAAAAATCACGGCAGGACCTGTCTGGTTTTCAACTGTACACTTAGTACGCTCATATGTCATCAAATTCAAATGTTAAGGTTAATGCGGGGTCCCCCTCTCAGCCCCTCCCCTCCTCTCACTCTGCTCCTTGAAGCATTTTTCAAAGTTGGAGTGGTTGGAGTCAGGCTCAGCTCTGGGGTTCTATCAACTTCTCAAAGAAATGCAAATACATAGCCTTGCATGAATACAATATAATTCACAGCTCTTTGTCCGTTATGGTGTATTCAAATGGATCAATTTGTAGGTTTCTGTATGGCGAGACCAAAAAGAAGCAAGCAAGTGTATTGTGTTATCACATTGTGGGCCCCAGGCCTAAACTGCCTGTAGTTTACCGAGCATTAACTGTTGTTAAAAACACACAACTAGCAAAGCAATGCTATCTTGCCTACTTAATGTAGTGTCCCATATAACTTTGATAAGAAGTGAATAGTTGTAATAGAAGCAGTTGTAATAAAGAGGCTCCTGTTCTTATATCGTAAATAAGCCTACAGTATGTGTTTACATTTTAGTTTTTGGAAAATTATGGCAGATATTTATTTATTCTGTCACTCCTCCATCTATAGATACAGATTAAAGTGCAAGTTATAGTGCACTTTCCAATTTCTTTTTCCAAGAATAGGTCAAAGGAATATATGAAAGCAATATGCTGGCCAGGTTGATATTCAGAAAAACTCCTTGAACCAAATATGCAGGACTGTCCTGATGGCAGATTATTCCCCACTTGCTTTGTCATTATCAGTTTATAGTGAATTAAGTCATGGTTGACAGTTTATCTACCCCAAGCAATGCAATAAAATATTAGTAATAGAGCAAGTTTAATCAAATTCCCTACCCCACATAGTATGTCAATGGAGGTTCAAGTCATTTTCTCATACAACAAGAGTGATACACATAATAAAAAGGGAAGGGAGAAACAGGAACCGTTAACGCATGTCTGTGCTTTACGGGAATTATCAGCATTGTTGGAATGTGATGAAACAAACTGCTTGGCTGGACAAAATGCCCTGCAGCCAATCACTACCTTGCCAATGACTGTAAAATGTTAAAACACATCATAAACTTGACAACCATCCACTCAAACAAAAAAAGGGATTCTATAGAAAATAATTTGCCACCTCTCTAGCGTACCTTAGAACAAACCGCTGCAATGGCATAAGATGAATCCGGTCAAAAGCCAGATTCCCCAACGCCTCAAAGCAAAGTCCATGATTCCATAAAAAGCAGGCATGCATGTTTTTTATAGTGCATGCCAGAGCTGCTGCCATAGAAACACCTAAGGACTGTGGTCAGCATCCACATGGCCTGCACAGCCACTGGCATACAGCCTGGAATGGCCTGGGACTCAAAATGGGTCACAGGGTTATTTGCCATGTACCGATAGGCTTATGCCTTGAAATAAATGTTATTTTCATCTGCCATTTACTTTCATTGTTTCTCAAAAATGTATCTGTACTGTAAAATTACGCCAGCTGATCACTAGCTATATTTGTAGTGTATTCTAAATGAATCAGGCTCACCAAATCTAATTAAGGATATATTTCTCTTTTAAAATACAACTTAATGCAACACAGGGGAGTCATGGGAGAACACCAGGGGAGACAACCATCAGCGTAGTGGAAATAACAGAGAAGAGTTCTCATGGAGAACAAAAACATGTGGTTGTTAATTATTCAGATTAAAATGAGGAAGCTGCCGTCAAGAAAAGTTCAATTCCAGTTTAAAATGAGCCAGTTTCATGGACCACAACCAAACAACACTGAGGCTGTGATAGTTTAGTGGTCTGACTCATATCCTCTGTTGGCATACACTACCCTGTATTCTGCTTTCCAGATGCAAAGCAGAAGACAATAGCTTACAGTAAAAAGTCAAGTTATGCTCAAGCGGGAACCTCCAGTGCTGCCGAGAAAGGAATGCAACGACAAAGTATCAAAATATGCAGTTCCGTGAATGGCCACTTGAGGCTAGCTGCAAAAGAGAGTAAATCAATGTTGTAACCAACCCAAGTACTTTGCACAGGGATGTCACCAAGCCTGTTAAAAGGGGGACTTTATCTGGTGGAACTGGACTAATTAAACATTGTAGCAAACATCTCCCTCTCTCTTTCACTTTCTCTTAAATGGATGTCCAAAAAAAAGATTGCAGCAAGTTTGTTGGGGCAAAGTAAGTATGTGATTGTTTATACATTAATTGTGTTTTTGATATGACTTTACCTTTACAGAGCAATTAAAGGACTTGGTTTTTTTCTCTCATCTGGTCTTTCTGCACACCAGTACAGCCATTATATGTTTTGATGGGAACAGAGGACTTAATCTCTTTATTCTGGAATATTCACAGAAAAGTATTAGATTAGTGACAGGAATACTTTTAGCCAACCTAGACCAAAAACCATATGTTGATAACATTTACACTATTACTATTACATTACTCTTAACACATGATGAAAATACATCTTTGGGGCTTTCAAAATTAAAGAAGCATGGTGGAACCCAATACTCCCTTGCCTTAGACTACACCCACATCACGTGACCAGTCAGGTACACTGGGCATGCATGTTATAACGTAGCATTAGAAAATTTACAATGTATCAGCTGCGAGCAACGTCAACCATATCAACAACGCTTGTAGATCATTGTCCATGTTGCATTCACCATTGGTACTCAAGCTTTATGCCGTTAGTTTTCTTCATTTAATTGGTTTGTTTCCTTCCGTTAGTGTACATGCAGTATTAATTGCCATTACGGAGTTGCCCCATAGAGTTCCATTCAGAAATATCATAATTGGCATGTCCTCAATATAAGGTTAGCTCCCCTAATTACAAAACTAGTGACGTCCCTGCCTGTGCACATCACAGATGGTGTGAAAACAGGATTAAAGTGTCTGAGAGACTACTAACGTAATGTCTGGGGAAAGCTGACAGGTGAGCTTTGACTAAGTGACCCCTCCCTCATGCCAATGTTAAGGTGTGCGTGCACGGCACATGGCCGGAGACAGTAACAACACTCAAGCAGAGAACGCGTCACCTCCAAGCCTCTACCTGTCCAAGCACAGGAAGACCCATGTTGTTTACATGTGCACAGACGCAGAGGAGCATACGTTACACCACTCACAGTGGGTCTAGACGTGCCTCAAGGGTGGAGCACATCCGCGACAGCTATCCCACACAAGGCAGTTAATGAGTTACACTTGCATGGTTAACTACTGCATGAGTGGAACCACCTAGCTGGATGACTCGTGATACTCATGGCTAACGCCTAGCTTCTTCAAGGTATACCCATATCAAATGTAACGCTAGCGTAACCTAGTTGAGTACACGGCCATTGAATGCTTTGAAGGACATTTTTATCTTATGAATGAGACTTTTCTAGTGAGATGACGTGCTATTTTAACTGAAAAGTGGGTCCACTGCCATGCAGTTTTAATATGGAACAAGTTGAACCTGATGACACAAACAGTGTGCTGCAGCCAGGCATGCAGGGGTCTCTCTCAGCACTTCAGTGCCTGCCAAAGCAACCACTTCCTGGAGTCGCAGGAAGAGTGTGTAACAGCACACAAAGCAGGGTGGAATGTCTGTATGTACCCCCCACCCCACACACACACACACACAGTGGGCTTAAGAAGAAAGCCATAAACACATTTTCAGAGTGCAGATAAATAAAGGTAATGGAAGAGATGAGATCATGAAACGCAGGACCCAAACATCATGGGATTAAGCAAAGGAGTACGGTTGTGGGAAATCAACAGGGTGTCATAAAAGTCCGAGGGTGTGTGTGCGTTGATGATATGTGGATTAAGTAAGTGTGATTAAGACTCACCGGGTTTAAACCGCTGCTCATATTTGGGTTTGTGTCGTATGTATTGCTGTCTATGTGTACGTTCCTGTGTAGTCAACCAACACATACCAACAGATCTATGCACTCTCGCCGGCCTAGAGATCCGTGCTCTGCCCTCTCTCCCCCCGGGGCGAGGATGTAGGGGCTCTGGACCCCAGAGGGCTTCATGTTTGGCAGGCTGAGTGATCGGAGGTCCTTCACACCTTGCTCCACCTTCAGTTCATCGCCTGGCCGTGCTAAAACAACAATAAACATAACAGGTCGAGGTTTCCGCTGCATTAGCTGTGTAAAAACTGTCAAACCATATTGCTTACTTAAAAGTGCATGTAACCATTTGGTCCCTAAAAACATGGCTTCTTAGAGTTTATACTGCCATCTAGTGGTGTAGGTGCAGTGATTTCAATGTTAAAAGACTCAGGTGAGGGTACCAGGTACCAGGTTAATACCATTTAAGTTAATTAAGTTTGATAAATCATTGTGTGGGTCACCTTTAACTTGCTGTATTTAGTGAATTCAAATGATTCTTTAATAAATGACCCTTCATCATTCTACGAGACTAACTAGTGTCATACTGTGCATGTGTTATTCTATTTTCAAATCTCCATGTTATTCATCGGCAGCCAATAGCCGATCCCCCGCCGCCAGCCTGTGACTGACACTGACAGCTGTGTAGTGGATGCCGCGGCCCTAGTGTCACACTATGTCTAACTCTAGGCTGAGGTGTGAGTCGGCAGGGTGGAGATTACAAAATAACACAGCTGTAATTAGTCATAGCATGAGATCTATTTTTATGACGGGCTTAAAATGCACTTTCCACTAAAGGACTATGGCGGCTGCTTTTTCTTGAGGCGGCCCAAGATAAGGGGCGCCGTTCTCTGCAGAAGGCGGAAGCATCAAAGGGAAAAGAAAAGAAAGAGCAGACAATGTCAGAAAGTCCAGTAAGGATAAGGGCAAACACAACCGCGGTTTACATTTGGGCCTCAACAGCAAAGATACACTGATAAGATCATATTCTTCTGTTCTTAAGAATAAGAAATGATGACAGGATGAACATCCAGCACACTCCTTTCATTTGAAAACAGATTGTGAGAGGAAACGACGCCTATTTAATGCATCCATTCTGAACGTTCATCCTATTTAACCATTATTACATTATGATTACAGCATTGTGTTTCTAAAGCACTGCAAATATCATAACCCGGGAGTCTCAAAGACCTGCATTGTAGAGCGCTTTCTAATAGGACGACACAGAGTAGCATATACAAAACACACCAGGCCTATTGAAACGCACCTTTCACTTTGAGGTAGTGTCCTCCGAAGCGGTACGCCTCAAATTTGAGGGACAGTGGAGTATTGGACTGGTCCAGGAACAGGTCCACTCGTGACAGCTCTATGCCCTTCCTCTCAAACACCGGAGCCAGAACCTCGCTGGCAGCAGACATATTTACGTTAATAAAGGTACGCTACTCAATTCCAACATATACAGTTATTAAATAACCGTCAAGAAAAGCAGAGGGCGACAAAGGACAATATATGGCAATATAATTGCTTTTACACAATTAGACAGAAGACTGATGCTTAGAGAAGCCAGACAAAGACTAAACAACGCTCACCTCAGAGTTTTCTTTTTCATCGCCGGTACGATTTCTGTGTCAATGTCAACACTGAGATCAAACTTGAGGCTGAAGAACTCCTTACAAGGGTCCTGCAGTGCAATGGTTAACACTGTTATCGTACACAGACAAGCCTAATAGCGGTATGAAGCAGCTGTTTGTTTTTTAGTGTTTTTTTTGTAGCTTCAACATAGAATGGTTTCTGTTATTAGCTTTATTATTAAATAACACAGGTTTGGGGTGTCAATCAAAGCCACAAAGAGCTAACACACTTTACCAACACATATGTCTAATAAAAGCTATTGTTTTTAAAATTCTTAAAAGCATTGCAATACACAACCAATGGAAATATAAAATAAAATAATGAAATGGGCTACTGTATTTTTGCCCATTCTTTTTGCCTCAGACTGGGAAAAAGAACCTGGGATTATGAACATGCTGCAACCGGGGGAAGCTATTATGTCTGCAAAGGACAGTGTCAGTTCCCTGCAGTACACCATTAGATGTTTTCCAATTCATACCCCACCATGTCATGTTTTCCTGTGTGTCCATAAAAGGTAATATTACCGGTTGCTCATGGAAACATACGTGTGTCTGCATGCATACTTACATCAGTGTGCCGTCGGGGTGGTTTCTTCTTACCCAGCTTCATTCCCCCAGTTCTGCGCTCCCTAGAAGACGGTAACCCACGCATTAGAACACATTCATTCACAATATACACGTCCAGCAGACACAACCCTCGGGTATACACATCGTGTGAATACGATACCAATACAAACAGGCCAAACACAAAAGGGCAGCCGTAACATGATGTCACAGTAGGCTAGGGTCTACTAACCCATGGTCGCTGCCCCCTTCGCCCTCTTCCTCCAGGTCTGGGGGGGGGCTGGTCCGCGGTGGGCAGGAGCGCGTAGACATCTTCCGGTTGAGGATGGAGCCTAGAGGGTCAGGGGTGACAGCAGACAGAGGGGTTACAAGAGACCCCCACATCCCAGCTGGTTCCCCCGTGCATGCATCACGGCAGCCGGACACTAGGGTTGGACGCGGGGGAGCTTCATCGGCTCCGGCTGGAAGACTGTGAACCCACAAGTCAACACTGGAAGGGAGGAAGTGTTGACTTGTGCAACAGGAAGAGGATTTAGCAAGACAAGCGAGATTAGCACTGTGATCTCTAGATATTTATTTTGTACCATTCCACCCATGAGTCAATAGCTCCGACATCATTCCATGTGTATCGCCTAATCACAATGTCAGGTTTATTTGTGTAGCCCTTCATCAATGTAACAACGTCAAAGGGTCTCACGTGCCCACGATTCACACCAAATATTATTAACCCCTAAGGATATTCTCCCCCCTCCCCCGCACTAACATAACATGCGTGTTGGATTAAGCAATATGTCCAGTGTGAAACCAAATGGGAGGAATGCGTGGACCTACTTTGGGTTTGCAGGTCAAATCGTGGATGCCGGTCAAAGTGCATGTTGTCTGTGGTGTCGGAATGGCAGCGCGAGTCACATGACTCGCACAGGTGAAGAGGGCTTTTGCTGTTCTGTTCTTGGCAGTCCGGGTGATGGCAAACCTAAAAGACAAGTGTTTCGTGAGCATGGGTGAAAACGTCCAAGATGTGCGGGGAATGCTGGGAAGACAGAAAAGCGATACATCTGCATGTGTGGTCAAAATTCCCTGGACTGTCTCATCACCAAACAGCGAAGCAGGCTGCCATTGGGGGTTATGATATTCCTCTGGTGACTCCTCATTGTCCGGTCCCCAAGCCCCTCCCACAGACCAAAACAAAGTGACACACTAGGATTTCCCCTGGTTTACTGACCTGGGACCAGCCTAACCTTAATAACTCCATGCAAAGCAGTAAGAACTGACCACAGCAGCTACCCAAGAGGCGCTCCAAAGCCCCACAGACAGGCAACAGAAAGCTGCCCCGGAAGGATTAAGCTCGCTCTCGCTCTGGCTCGAGCCAGACAGACGCCCCCCCCCCCCCCCCAAACCCATCCCCCCATCCCTCCACACACTGCCTCCAGCCCAACACCAGGGGTCCCGTTTCAGCTCTTTAGTCCACCCAGAGTCACCCCCCCATTTTCCCATCACCCACACCCTGCTACGGAAACCAGGATGCATGGAGAGATACAATAGAGTACTTCCTGGCATTGTTTGCATGGGCTTCAGGAGGAGAGTGTGTATTTATGTGTGTGGGCGTGCGTGCACGTGGACTTGGAAGCAGCCTCATGCCAGGCAGTCTGGCTTTCATGTAAACACAACAAACATAGATATAATGCAGTCTGTCCCCAGGTCAAAGTCTCTCTCTCTCTCCCTCTCCCTCTCTCCCTCCCCAATAGCATGTTCTGTCAGCAGTGCCATATAACACTGCTCAACCAAGTCCCTGTAGAAACACAGACCTGCGCCACATTCCCACCCGAGGATAGGTCCTAGTCTGTTACTCACCCCCGACGCTGGCCAAGTCTACAGGCACCTGGAACCCTGACAGACACTTACTGGCTCGGGGCCAGCCGCTCCCTATCCCAGCCGCTCGTGTAAAGGCACACTCTGCAGCGTGCTGCCCCCCGGTTAGGCACTGGTGCCGGGCAGTGTGGAGGCTGAGAGAGGTGTGGGGATAACAAGGAGGGAGGGATGGAGGGCTGAGTTCCATGACAGACATAAAACTCAGGCCAGGAAGGGTGGAGCCGGGGAGAGGGAGGGGGGTGGGGGGTGGGCGGTGGGTGGTCGGGGGGTGGAGTAATTGAGGAAAGACGGTCTCGTCCAGGAGCTTTTCCAAAGCACTAATCTGGCGGCCTAATTGGTGCCTGTGCTCTGTCAAAGCCATCTGACGGCCCTGCCAAGATTACCCCCCGCCACACGCCAAACCTGAGCTCCACTAGCCAGGATCCTCACCACAAATAAGCCCCCACCACCCCCCACAAGCAGCACTGACTCCTCCCATACCCCTCCTCTGCCCAGGCCGGGTCACCAACAGCCAGAGCTCGTCGTCCTCCTCCTTCTCAGACCAAACACAGAATGGAGGATGAAGGGCAGGGTGACAACAAAGGGAGAGCGAGAACGCCCTCTCTGAAGCTAAATGGAACAAGATCATGGCCTTGTTTACTGTAATAGGCTTGCATGCTCTCCACCCAGGAGCACAATTAGGTTAAGCACGCTTTTAGGTTCCAAGACACTGCCTGTTAACGGCCTGTTAAACAGGCAGCCTTGTGTGGGACTTCAAAAGAGAGGGCTTGTTTCGTTGCCATTGTCACAAAGGAAAAGTGGCATTTAAGTTATATTTAATTAGGGGGAACACCCTGCGTCTTCTCATTCTGTTGTTACTTTATTGCACATGCAATTTATATTGTCAATGCTATTTTTATACAGACACGGGGCACACCCTACTTTGAGCATAGTATTCCCTCCAAAAAGTGCGAGCTGTTTGTAAAACTTAAACCTCACCCCTAATGGCAGCTGCCACAGTTTAAAATGCACGTTATTAGCTATCAATAAATAATCACTTATGCACCTTTGATTGTTGCATGCCATGGAGAGACATACAGCCACCAGGCCTGGGAAACATGAGCCAATACGCTGCTATATTTAGACAAGGGCTCAGAAAGGTAGGCCTGCCTACCTGATAAGTCGTGGCATTCACATGCATGCTCCAACTAAAGCAGTAACCGAGCCAAAACAAATGGGGAGGAAAATAGCTTTTCCTCCCCAACAAACCAGTTAGAGAATGAACAAACACCCAGGAATTCTGGGAGAAAACTACAGCTGGAGACGGGCTGGACAGGCCAGGGCGATATACCTGGCGTTGTTAGAGCTACGATGAAACAGCTCGGGATCTGAGATGCCGGGATTTTTGAAATGCTGAACATTCCTATTGATGGAAAAAATAAAAACCGTGGTTGATTGATACAAGGGGGGATTTTAGGGACAGCCTGACTTCTATTATACAGCACATTCTCCCGCTGAAGGAAATACTTATAATGTGTTTAAACAAGAGCAGCGGAGCATGTCAAGGAAGGGATGTTGAAGAGAAAATATAATAAAAGGGAAAACTAGCAGAGGAGTTGATGCACAGAACGGCTGTGGGCCTGTGTGTGTGTGTGTGTAATCCCCCCCAGACGCCAGCTTTTAGATCTGCTCCTAAAGCATCCCCCCTATGCCATGACAGCTGGCTACACGCACGGCTTGGTGCGTCTGTTGCCACGTGGCACCTGCTTGTTAAACCCTTGTTTCCACGCATGCCATACTGGCACTGGCGCCCACTGGCACACACACACACACACACTTACACTCACACACACTCTCTCAAAGGAAATATAGTCTTTGAGCCATTGGGTTGCCGCTTGGCTTTAACAAGGCTCTAAGACTGAGAGCTTTGGGTGTCCACTCACCTGACGCCAACTGTTTTAGAGAGGCACGCTACAGGCACCCACACATGCACACACACACCAAAGAAGAATATCCTAACCCACACGTGCACGCTCGCATGCTCAGGTAGGAATATGCGGGCACATGGAAGCTAGCGTCGATGACGGTGTAAGCTAATGCATGACTAGACTGCTAATAGGAGAGCTGTTATGATGCAAATGGTTTGTACTTTCATTAGAAGTCTGTTCAAATTAAATGAATTAGAGGAGAAACAAATAGCATCAAGATGAAAATACAATAGATAGCTGAACATGAGACATGCTAGTGAGAATATTATCCACCAGTTTCTCCTAAAGGAAACTTAAGAATAACTCAAGTATACAACCTTAAGGATACAACGCAAAGTGCTAGAGTAGCAAGCCCCTGAATCAGCATTATAACATCTCTCTTAACTTTCTCTTTCCATCGCCTACTGTGTATTAGGAAAGCACTAATACAATTAATGGACGTAATGGAATGGAATGGACTTAGAGGGAAGAAAAACCCACTTGATCAAAAACCATTGTCTCACAGCAAGCGCACTGAATACACCGCCCCTCCCCCCAACACACACACACACAAACACACACACACACAAACGCTCCTATTCTCTGAACAGTGCATGCTGCCAGAGCACACCTATTACTTATGTAACCCTGAACATAATCATTGTGATTCAGTGTGTTCTGTGTCTGTAACAGTGTGGAAAGCTTCACAATCTTCTCTGTTCAGTGCATACCTGGGGAATTTTTCACGGCAGGCTAGTCATCATTGTGAAAGAATCTCTTTCTGGACCTTTTATGGATTTGCTAAAAATGTATAATTTTTACCAAGGTAACTCCAAAATTACACAATATCAGTTCTTCAAGTGTTCAATTATTTTGCCAATTTCAGCAAGTCACAATATAACAGGGCCATAAAGAACCACAGCTTTATTAAAGAGCCAATATCTTTCTAATAAAAAAGCTAAACATAGGCAAAGGACTCGGGCATTGATAGTCATAGTTTTGTGTTAAAAGATTGTTTTTAGAAAACTCATTTCTGGCCCTTTATCATGTTGTAATAATTTTCTCACAAAACACACACAAGCACAGCTGTTTGCCCTGGTAGTGCCCACGCCCTTAGTGCAAACTTCATTCCCTGACAATCCTCCAATGGGCCATCAACAAAGCCTCAACCCGCTCCTACACTTAACAACAAACTCAAAAACAGTGTGCAGTATGTGCAGCCTACAATAGAGAACATGAGATCAAAAGCTGGCCTAGATCAACATAAAACGAGCATGACTAATGCTTCACATTAGGACATATTATATACTGTCTAATAATATAGAATATTGTTTGGTGAAACTCAGTGCAAGCTAAATTTAGCAACATAACAAAATTGTTTTTATTTTCCTTTAGCCATTAAACAGGGCTTTTGCTTATACAGTGGGTCACTTTCGGGTACTCTTTTATACGACAGGACCACTGTGATCCTCGCTGTTACTTCACTCCAACAGAAAAGACTGCGTGTCATCATTGACTTGGCAGTTGGAATAGATCCCCCCATTTCCCATGTAAGTGATGTTTGCAATAACTCTATTCATTGTAAGTCACGTGGAATTGGACCAGTCAGTTCAGCTGTTTCACAGTAGCTGCTAGTCAATTTCCTGAATTCCTCTTTCACACACAGATGCACAAACACACACACACACACATGCGCACACGTACACACGGGCACACGCACGGGCACGTGCACACACAACACAGCAGACATAAATGCACGTGTTCAAATCTGACACACAATGAGAACAATGTGTGTTTTCAGGTTTGATGCTCATTTTTCTTAAGAAATAAAAGAAGTAAGAGACACAAAATGTAAGAGACACAAAAAGCATATGATTCCATTATGGCAATTTGATCCCATTCTGACACTAAGCGTGTGAAGATCTAGGCTGGTGTAACCAGACCCAGAAATCCCTTTGTGAATATGGTCTGGACATGCTCCATTGTGAAGTGTTCACAGTTGTTGCCTCTTACTGGGCGTAGAGTTCTGGTTCATTATGAAAGTATTGGACAGCGTTTAAACAATGTGCGTCGATGTAACGGTTTGTATTGCTTCATCTACCTCAACACCACCACACGCTTGACTTCAACGTCATCCCACTTAGTCACCATGATTGGTCCACCAGCAGGGTGGCTGAGCAAATGCTAAAGCAAACAGAGTTTCCAGACTATAATCTCCAGCCAGGCTAGTCGCGATTCGCCTTTGATTCATGTGGTATTCAACTGTCCCTGATTGAGACGCGTCCCAATAAAACAGACCCAGCCCTGCGCTCGTAAATTATTGGTTAGATATTACAGCAGGTGCATGTACAGTCATGCAGTCTTGCTTAAATAATGGGACTGTAAAACCCCTCTCGCCCAGACTAAAATGGGTTTGAAGCGCTTGGCCGTGTTCCCAACCAATCGAGAGACGCAGACTGAAGGACACATCATCAATGGTTTTGTCTACTTGACTCACTTCCACAGTCTTGTTTCAACAGTAAAAGGCACTGACCTTTGGATGTCTGAACTGTATACAAAAACCAATGCAGTCATGTACAGGCACAGACAACAGGAAGGGAGCAGAGATTACACGAACAAACACAGCTGTGTAACTTATGATTCCGATACCAAAGTCACAAAACCCTGACACACAAAAATATACGAGAAGCTACTGTAATGATCCAGTTCCTGCACATTTTATGTACTAAACTTGGATGTTCCGATGAAGAGCTCTGAAGATAAAGAACATTGTGAAGATAAGAATCTGCTTATTTTCCCTCCCTCCCTTATCCTACAACATCATCCTATTTCTCTAAACTCTGCATTCTGTCTCTGCTGCCCTCCTCCACGACACTGATGAAATCTCAACTGCGGCTAAAAATATGGTACGTGCCTTCAGTTTTGCCGCATTAAGAGTGATGGATCGGCACAGAACAAGCATTAAGAGCTAAATACCTTTGCAGGGAGCATGTGCTCCATCAGGCTAACTGACAGAGCCGTGCAATCCTACGTGCTACAAAAGCTAATTAGACGTGATCACAGTTCACTCGGGAAGCAGAGTTACAACCCCATTCGCCCTCTTCTCCAACTGCCACAAAGATAGCATTAGCTGAAAAATGGCGGCAAAAGATCACAGGGAGCGCATTGGTCACGGCTGGTCCACGTCCAAATGTATTTTCCGTTAAACAAACGCTGCATCTGTCGAAGCCGGAGCGACACGGGGACCGCTGCCTTTCATTTGCTACCATCTGTCCTCTGGCTTGACACCAAGGTGCCTTGTGTGAGTCTGCCTTTGTGTTATTGTCGTTTCTTTACTGTGGGCCTCATGCAGCAACGGTGTCTGCCTGCTTCCTATTAGCCACTGATCTCTCCTTCACTACATGTCCACACCCCTGGCTGCTCTCACACACACACGTATATGGATTTGCTCGATGCGAGCTCAGCTACAGCCTTCCTGGGGAGAACAGAACAGCACGTCTGCTCCTCAAACGCACGTGGAGCGTCGTCACAGAAATGGCCCCGCGTGTCTTAACTGTAAAAACAAAACAACCCTAATGCAAGCAAGATGTGTTGGTGTGTGTGATGTCATCAAAAGCAAACAACTGCAGGTGTTGGCAAATTGGATTTACACAGGGCGAAGGGATATTCAACAATTACAAAAGCCTTCCCTGGATCCTAACCTGTTCCCGCTAGCCAAACCTTGATTGTACGTCATACAGTACGCATCAAAGTGTCTACGTCAGATTTACGAGCAGTGACTCATAATCCCGGCTCATGCAGTTTATGATTTTCATTTGTAAGATGATGAACAAAGAAATGTACAGCATTTCGCCATAGGCGCGCATGTTGGTGCAGGGAGACTCTGCTATGATGCGATGCTATGATGTCACAGCCACTGTCCTGAATAGCATGCGTTTTAATACTTCATAGAAAATGTTGTTCACTCCTTATATATGGGTCCAAATGTCTTAGCTCTCCAGAAAGAAAACCTTTACAAATACCTCACTAGAAAACGTGATTTTAAAAAGGCTTGTTTAAGTAGGCCTAGACGTTTGACTATAACTACCACCATAAATACCTTTACATACTCAGAAAGTAAACACAATAAAAATCAGTAAGACCAGGCATATGTCCCACTGAACAGCACTTGTAGTTGCGACAACAGGACATGCTTACAGGAAATAAGTCTTTCTGAAGATGGCAATGCATTCCATTAAATTGTGTTTCAACATGCAGGAAACTACCCATTGACAGCATAGGAAGGTGAGGACACACTGACTGATTTACTTGTTTCTGCTAGTATCCCACAGGCTGGGAGGGGGAAGGTTCCCTCATCTTCCAAAACATATTTAGCAGTCACTCGAACACATTGTCAATATGCACACAACACTTTATTAGCTACACTTAAACTACATTTTGTATTTACTTAAAGTGTTTTCTATTAAAATGTATTTTAAATCTACACAAAATATATATATATATAAAAATAAATAAAATATGATATATCTCCAGGATAATCTAACTGTATCCCAGTCGACCGTATACGTGCTGGCACACATAACATCAGTGTTATCACAGAGAAAAACAACAAGCTTCCTCTGCCTCTTCAGGACAGAAACACCAGTAAATCCTCTCAAATGGACAAGAACTTAACATGGCCCTGCCTGAAACACAATAGTCTGTCACTACAGATACATTAGAGCAGAAATTTCAGATGACAGCTTTAGGCTAATCAATATTCCCACACTAGAATCTATATCAGCAAAATACCAGCACTCACCCGGCAGTTGGTCTCCGCTCAAGCAAAGTCAAGTGTACTGAATGCAGTCGCAGACAGAGTTGGCTGAACTGTGACGCAACAACCCTTCCTATCCATAGCTCCGGGGCAGGAGAAAAAGTGGAGATAGACTGTAGGGCGGTGTACCAGACCGAAAAAGGAGGAAATGAGGAGAACCAGGGTACAGCAAATTAAAGCCTTTACTGACTGGCTGGCTGATTTGAGTACGAGCTGTTCAACTTTTTGACTTGGGGGTTGATTACGGTATTCGGAAGCCAATTCCAATTTCTGTAAAAGGGGATGGGGAAAGGATGGAGTTTGTTGATATAAGAAGCAGATGTGAAATATGCAGAGACTGGGGAAAACAGAGCTAAAAACAGCCAGACTCTATTAGTGACTGTTGAGTGAGTGAGCGTATGTCATGATCATGACGAAATAGAGACCACACAAATGAATAACAGAGAGAGCGAGAGATGTCATTGCAGAGTGAAACTACATAAATTGATAAATACTTAAATATAGATAAATGTAGTTAAAAGTTTTGGTTAATCTGTAATTATTTGTTGAGCTGAGAATATAAACATTAACACATACTTTGGCAGATATTTCTGTGTGACTAAATAAAACCACAAAACTTAGAAACCCAGTGATAACAAAAAAAAGTAGATTCAGATTATTTGATTTTGAATCGCTTCTTGACAACAAAACAAAAACCATTTCACTCAAAATCCATCCAAGACAGCCGCTGTACTCACCTACAAAACAAACACCAGGATTTTTCGGTGGGAGTATTGACTAGCAGTTCCAAGGTCTCACACTTTGGCAGGTAGCAGATAAAATCCTAACATGAGCTGAGCTTTCACTACTGCCTCTCACCAAAATGAGAAGGTTTACACAGGAGTGTGTGTGAAAGGCTTGTCAAGCTTCCTGAACAGATATTATCTCCGCAGCTCATAGACCATGTGAGAGTGGCGGAGCCGAATCCTGTTCAATGCTGCAATCTGCTTGGAACACACAAACAAACCGGCAGAGAACCCACCCCTGCTCATCTTCTCAATTACACCCGCACATGATCAAACCCATCATGTCTGACTCACG
This sequence comes from Forbesichthys papilliferus, assembly GCA_025399855.1. Lineage (NCBI taxonomy): Eukaryota > Metazoa > Chordata > Actinopteri > Percopsiformes > Amblyopsidae > Forbesichthys > Forbesichthys papilliferus. The sequence goes on along the minus strand of JAODOY010008656.1, from coordinate 26,117 downwards.
TGAAATCACACAGAATGCGATACAATTACTAAGGTTCTCCTGTAGTATGAATAACACTGGTTTCCCTGCGTTCATCATTGTGTACATCGAAAACAAACAAACATTCAGTGATATAGTATTACATGAGCACTGCAATCCTAATGAATCAAACAGAAATGGCCTCCTCTCTCGGTTTCCATTATTTAAAACCTTGACCCTGCCATGACCCATGGGTTAGGGTGTTTAGCTGGTTTCCTTTATAATAAATGATGAAGAGCTATGGGGTGACTTTCTTTAAAAAGAAACCTGTCAGGATACAATAGGAGGATACAGGGCAGGAAGAAAAACTAGCCCAAATCAAAGAGTTCAGCTCAGCTGTGATACTGCATTTTGATAGACAGTGACTGCTAGACTAGTATTGGCTTTACCAATCACCATATACAACACCATACTATACTAGTGTCCGTCTAGTGTGTGTGACAGAACAGTGGTTGCAACCATAACAGAAACTTTGTAAAGTAATCCTGCAACACCAGATTGTGCATCTATAAGAAGAATGAAAATAAAGTAAAAAATACAAGGTCTGAGTGCAGTTGTGTCCCATCACCACAAGAGGCCGCCAAACTATCCTACGGTATGCAGTTTTGACATTTAGTTGATCCATTTAGGGAAACAGAGAATATTGCATACTTAAAAAAATGTATTCCTTCAGTTGTGCTTTTAACTGTGTATAACCAGTGTGCTTATATGTGCATAACAAGGTGTCTTAACCTGGACACTAACGTGTTGCAGCCATAAGCACCAACACAGACTACTGCACTGACCACAAAAACATAGGAAAGGCCACGGTCTTTGTTCTTTTGTCACTCAGGTTAAGCCACGATTAATCACATTTAAGACCCTTACAATTAGCTAGCTCACTGAAATTATTCAGGGCCCCCAGGCATGAGGCATTGTTGGGAGTGGTCTAAGGCCATACGGAGGTGGCTGGGGGTCATTAATCACCAGGTCCACCCACCATGCCCTATTCTGTGTTCAAAACAAGGCTAACTACAGAACCCATCTTTGCCTGGCAACCCTCTGTTGTCAGTCTTAATTATGGGAGACTGGGGACAGAAGTAATACCCTCAAGAGAAAGACCTTTGCGGCACACCCATTGTTGTACAAATGTAGAGTTAACTTGACAGAAGTGACCTCCCCTTGATAACTGACATTAACCCTCCTGTAAAATGTGTTACTATATGTTTTAATACTTGAATATGCAATTTAAAGAACTTACAAATATGATCTCAATTTCTAAAATTACTCCATGTTAGTAAAATTTCTCTTTTACTATAAAAAAAATCCTTCTTTCCTGCTCTATTGTATTGGCACTTAACGTTTTAACTCTTTGCTTTTGCATTAGCTTTTATCAGAATGGTATGTTGTGTGTTGTGTTGTGTGACTGGTATGTTGTGTTGTGCTTTTGGAACTAAGAAGCCTTGATGATTGTTGCAGTTGTCAATATTTTAACATAATCTGTTTACTTACGATGAATGATGTATGGCCTATTCAGCTATTGACAATTGTACTTCATTGGATTTACAAATACAATAAACAGACTCTGATATTGAGAGAGTGCCAATCCAATAACAAATATATCATCCAATATTATTTGTAACAATGAAACACATTTAACTGTTTATAGGCTACTGCCCAATTAACCATATGTTCTGATGGGTATATGATTTGAAGGATTTCCTCATCTACTGTACCTCTGTGTTAGACAGACCAACCTTTACAAAGATGCAACAACATTTTTGACTTTCTTACAGTGCAAGCAGGGATGTCGCCAGGCCAATTTTTGAGAGCTGTAGCCACCCTCCCCAAAAAATGAACTAGCCTCCCTAAATAAATCAATATATTTTGTCGGTAATTTCAACCGTTCCATCGCATCACGTCATGTAATTGGGCAAGCACTAGGACCTGGGGGAGGCTGCATGAGCGAGAGACTTTCAACATTGCATCTAACTGATTACTAGGCGCTGCAGGTACAGTGACACGGCCAGCAATAACGTGCTTAAGACCAGAAGAGTTTGATGCTGGTCTCTACAACTCCAACATTCCTCGACACATGAAACATGGCAGTTTCTGATGGTGACATTTTATTTGATACATTGTTTAAATAAGAGTTATGCATATCAGAGTAGCAACCATATATAAGAAAGTAGCAGCACGTTTCCAGTAAGTCTCTGTGAGTTTATGTTCCCCTATATCTACCTTCCTGTAGGCTTGTAGACTATTTAACAAGGCACATTAAAGTTAGATTTGACACTTCATCAAGAGAGGGGTGCCAGCAGCTCTACAGAAGCCAAATCAGGTGAAATAGCTAGATTATACCAGTTGAAACAATCATTTAAATATTATGCATGAATCATCTGATAAATCTTGAGTTATTACAGTATAAATATGAGTAATAAAAATGGGCTATGTTGAACAGTAGAGGTACACTTTATGCTGTCACCTACAGCATCACATCATTTGAGGAGGAGTGCAGTAGTTCTGGAATAGGAACTGGCAGTGCCTAAAACGTGTGTGTGTTGGGAATGTATACTTTAAGCCAACCTTGACCAAAAATCACAATATTTGATGGGTTGTACACCAGTTGTTAATACACTAAAGGTTAAAAAATTTCCCTCCCTGGGGGAACATGCCCCCAGACCCCCCTATAAACAGCTTAACCCCCCTATTCATGAATGTCTGGTGACGTCCCTTAGTAGAGTACAAGTAATGTGCATTTACCACTGTGGCTGCAAGGTTGACAATATTTAGTTTAGGGCATGTCACTGCATGATAAGAACTCACCATGAACTGAGTTATACAGTCAGCACTGTGTGTGTGTAAGGTGAGGTAAAATTGCTCTGCCCCCTTGGCAAAGCCAACTCATGAGAGTAAAGCTAAACACTGACTCCATGCACGCTCTGCTGGTCAAACTAGTCTATGTCCAGGTGTATATCTAGGTACAGGCAAACTAGGCAGTAAAATAAAATAATGTACAATATAAAAATGCTGTTTTCCCTTTTATGGGGCTGTAAGTCTTCTGTTGGAGCTGCCATACAGCTATACAGCTGCTTGTAGCAGTCTAAATAACTACTGGAATCTGGTAGATTTGAGAATAGATAGCCTAAATGTCATTGTCTATGAAAAATACTCTTGTATATTTTTATTTGTGCATAGAAAGTCATATGTTAACCGCTGACATTCGGGCACTCTCTTGTTAACAAGGCTGCCAACCACAGGGTTCATGAAAACATTTTCAGAATATCACCATATTAAATGGAGCCTACATTGTGGATCAGTTAATGGATGTGACCACACTACTTTGGAAAAGTACTGCAATTAATAGGCTCATATCATAGTTGCAATCTTGTGGACTGCAAGACTACCGTTTCCAACTGAGGGATACTCTACAAAATAAAGCAACTATCAGTTGACATGGCTTTGTAGACACCATAGTCGCCTGAAGTTGAAAACGGCAATCTGTTAGTGATCCACAAATGGTTATTTTCAATACAACTTCTGCATTTGGTAAAGAAGGAAGCTATATTTGAGGGAATGACAATAGTTCACTTGTGATTTCAGAGGGAAAGGGATGTTAATTGTCTTCCCGATATGATTTTTAACTACCAATCATCTTCACAGTCATAATAACAAGTTTTGAATAGGAGATATTTCCAAGCTTATTATCGCCTCTCTAAGCCACACAGACAGCCACCCTTAAACACTTCATTAGGCAGCAGTTGTTTACACTCTCAAAAAGCTAGAGCAAACCAACAATTAGGGGGTTTGCCATGAAGCGCTTCTTCGCATGCGAGGGATTTAGCTTGTTTTTTTTCAACCCATCCCATCACCCTTTCTTCTCGTCTTTGAACCCGTATATATGGTCGACCTAACCAAGACCATTCCCATCAGAGCCTAATCGGGTACCCTCTTCCTATTATTCCCTTCATCTGCCGCTGTCAAGATGCCGCTTCCTTCCTGGGATGCTCTTGGGGTATTGAGATGGCGTCATTAGAGGACCTCCTTCCCTGACCAGCCAGTCTATCGATGGCCACACATCATTCAACAACATCAAACATTATTTTATCGTTGGACTGACGCAAGATGTTTCTTCAATACTCATACCTTGATGGGCAGTTATTACTCCTGTATAACACATTTTAGTTATGCTATTTAACCCTTGGAGACCCACAGTTGCAAATTTGCAACATTTACTTGAAACTGTCTGTAGTACCTAATACTGAAAGAATGTAACCAAAAACTACATACCCCAACCTCCAAGACTCTAAACTATATAATTGCAACATTTTTAGCGGGAAAATACAAATACTGTAAGACATACAACATTTCAAATTCAAACAACATGGCTGTCTACAACTGACCATGTAGCTACCCCTTCTGGGCCAATTTCAACAATGTTCCAAGTAAGTATTTTACCTATAGTATTTTATTATTTTATTCCAAAGATGTTAAGTGACAGAAAACTGTAATAATTCAAAATAAAAAGTATAATACACATGATTAGGAGAGATTTGTTCAAATGTTGCAAAAATGCAACACTGGGGTCTTCAATGGGGTCACTTATTCACACAAAAGGCCCCATCACCGAGTCAGGTGTAAATTCATTTTCACAAATAAGGAGACCCATACTAGTCCGCAGACACCAGTAATAATTTGTTCAAGCAAAGTTCAATATGAAGAAATTGCTGAGGACCAGTTTTTCAAGGTCAGATGTTCCAATAACAAGTACATTTCATAGTTTTTTATCATATTGAAATGCATTATAACATGGATGATTAGTTGTAATTGTAAAGTTAATTTCCTTTTTTATTGTACTGAATCAAGCAGTTTGTCAATAAAATACATTTTTAGTATACATACTTTGATATTAATGAATCATCAATGCCTAATAATCTATGGACCTTGTTAAAATTATAGTGGTGTAATGTTGCAATTTTGCAACGTTTTCACAAAATCTTCCAAAACCAAACAATTAAAAAAATGAATTAATTTCTTGATCAGGGCCTTGCTAAAAACGATTTAAAAAGGAGAAAAAAATTCTACATCATTATCATCAATGCTTTGGACTTTGAGGGTTGTTTAAGGAATTTAGGCATCTGTTTGACGTCTAGTGTGGAACAACAACAAGTGGGGGGGGGACAATGGTACTTAAAGGTCTTAAAGTGCTGTTAAAAGTTAAACAATATTAATAGGCGATTTATGTTTGATATAGACTAAGACAAAGTATCCCAACAACTCCATAAATAAAAGGAGAATTTTCAAAAATATTAATAAAACCTTATTTTCCCTAATAGAGTACCATCTGTGTTAGGGCTGTGTAGTCAGCAGCCAACAATTAACATTATATTACAATTTATATTGCTTTCCCTGGAATCATCAAGTACTCTATCAGGTCTACAACTTCCCAAAGAAGTGGAAAAGTACAGTGAGGTGTAAGACAGGCAACATTACGTTCAAATTCTGATGACTGTAAATGTGTGCATGTGCGAGCCTGTTGCAGCCTGCTGCAGTGGCCTAAATACACCAGAAAGAATCCATAGCAGTAACATTTGGACTCCAGGAAAACATATTCAGTGATGCTATTAATGAACAAGCCTATATTATGTAACATTCTATTGCTGCATGAATTCAATTACAGGATATCCTCACTTGAATAACACAGGCAGAGCAAGGCCGAATAAAGTGTTTTCGACCTAGATGTCAATGGCTTATTATCAAGTGGTGCTGCCAATGACCAATTTTGTCATATGACTGAATATAAAATACCTTAATTGATAATCATCAAGCCAACATGCACTTATTCTGGCCAATAAGCACATAATCACAATCCTTCATGCAGCATATTTAGGTTAAGTTGGTCTTAATCACAAATATAGTTTTGCCTTGGTTTCATTCTTTTTCAACACTGGCTTGCGCTGCCCGAAGACAACCAAATCACACTTTGGCAGAAAACGAGACTGGTAAAAGAAAAAGTGGGTTTTAACACCCACCCTGTTTGGCAGGGTCAAACGTTTGGCATCTTCTTACAATGAGACAGCCGAAAAACTAAAAAAAATCTCCGTTACAATCTAAAAAATATGCCATGTCTTCCATCCAGACCGCATTCTTACTTAAAAGAAATTAACATTTCACTTTAAATTCACATGATATGGCATGGTGTCAAGATTGCTGGAGAAGTAGGCTAATTTCCCTTACCTATACCAACTGATGAAACAGGGGCAAAGGTTCCAAGTCATCAATGACTTGTTTAATAATAAAGAAGCTCAATAGGATCTCTGATAACACCATTTCCTTCTTAGCAACAATGTGTATGAATTCCATTATCTTGAAGTTCACTTTTCCTTAACTTACCCCCCAAACACAAATGTTAACTATAAGGACACCTTTCCACGTGGCAATCAATGTGTAACTTATGGACAGAAAGGGGTGGCAAGGAACAAAAAGCCTCACAAATGCTTATACCTACCTACAGAAATTAAAAGGTGGCTTTTGCCAAAAGTCGTTTCACCACAGGACTTTCAAATGAACACTGACCCAGATTTTAGAGTAATATTCTGCTACGCCTCCTCCTCTATTGTGCTGCTGTGAAGAAAAATAGCTCTAAACATGAGCAAGGCATTACTCAAAACACACCGTCTAATAGAAAGTCAATTAGCCCACATGACATGCAAAAGAATAGTTGAGTGGCAGTGAGTGCCCCAGGTCAAGTTATCCAATTTAAACCTCTCCTTACGTCCTTCTTGTCAGACACCCCCTCCTCCCCCTCCGCCCACGCCTCCAGCTGTTGCGGCAGGGAGCGGCCCGTAGCCAAGGCGACACACGCACGCGCGCACGCACACACACACACACACACACACACCCACCCCTGTCTGGTTCTGCCCCACAAAAGGCAGAGATAAGGAGGGAGGGAGAGCTGAGAAACAAATCAGAGGCAGAGAGCGAGAGAGAGAGAGAGAGAGAGAGAGAGAGAGATCGTGAGCAGGCTCAGGCAAGCTCCAAGCCCAAACCAACAACATCTAAAGTGACACCCACCAACCCACATGACTCCCAGCTCTGAAGTAGCACTGGATTAGCCCCCTATCCCCCCACCCCTTCTTTCCCTATAGCCGCTTGAAGGCCACTCTAAACCACCTCTCAAACACATAAGCGTACAGCAACGGCTTCAAATACTCACCAAGCCCCCTTGGAAGAGCATGTATCAGGTTGTCTGAGCCTCACATCAGCCTTTGAACATTGTGTAACGTGGCGATGATCACACGCCTGCGTGACACCTGGCGTGGCGACTCACGGCTCGGCGAGCGGCAGCGCACCTGTATTTGTGTATTCCTGAAGCGTTCAAGTCGAGACTGGGAGAGTCCGAGGGTGGACCGACCAGAAGACAGAGTGCGGTCTTATAGCCCAAACCTTGTAACGCAAGGGGAGGAACGGCAGATGAGCAACAGAGTCTCTGTGTGTTTGTGTCTGTTCTGCGTCTCGGTGCCGAACCATCAGCGCATCAAAGGGACTGCACTTAAATAAAATACATCTGAAAATCTAAGTGAATTATTACAGTTTAATGTTTTTGTTTTTTTATGACATGTACATCTCTTTTTTGGAAGAGTTTGCAATCGCATGTGTGTGTTTGTGAGGCTGGAAGGGCTTGTTGCATGTCAAAGGGCATGTTTACGTTCACATGATATCTGGTCGGTGCCTCACAACAGCCTTAACCGCAGGGGCAGTAAGTACAAAGACACTAGGCTTTAGGTCAGGGCTGGCGTGACATTGCCCCCTGCTGTTAAAACCCTGTCATAGATGATACATCTGTGTCAAACCTGTCATAAATGATACATGTCTGCATGGAATAGATAACAAGGTGATGTAAAAGCACAGTAGAGAAAAGAGAAAATTCAGAGCATGAAAATACAAGCGGAGCAGAATGCTTCCCTTTATTATTGTCTAACAGTATATCAGCTCGTCTCCCTGCTCTTGCCCACACCAAGGAGCGAACACATTTCCCTTATGCTTTTCTTCTTACATAACATCAGCCGTGACCCGAGCCAGGAGACAGATGGTGCTGTACACGCTTTGTCCCAAAACCCCCCCGACACACACACACACAGTTCTACAGCAGGCCACACACACAAGAACTCACAAGTGAACAAGCATGCGCAAAACACTGTCAATGAACGGACTCTTTCTTCACAGTACAGCAGCTCTGCAAACAAATGTCACAAAACAAGAGGAGATGGTTTTATATATGGGGGGGATGGTCTAGGGAATTTATATGCCCAAAGTTCTGGCAGCGAGCCATGCAGCTCAATAACCTGCGGGGACAGAGTGGGTTAAGGTCGCTCACTCCTCTTCGCACAACTTTATTATTCCGGGTTGCTATGGAGACAAAACTATATTTAACAGTATCTTCACTCTCTTGGTGTCGCGTGGGTTCTCAGGCTTCTCTACCAGATTTCCTTTTGGTGGAAGTGGGACTGGTTGGGGTTAGGAAAGGCGGGCAACACTTGTGTGCCCCAGTGGAAAATCCCGGTCACGCCGGCGTAGCAAACTAACAACCAGATGCCGTGCCCATCTCCCTTGGTGCCCTGGCTGGGTGCCAGTGTTCGGACAGCAGCGGCTTCAAAGGGACCATATTTCACAGGCTTGTGGCCAGACAGAGGACTGCGGTCCTTTTGAAACACCTACATGAACAGCAGGAGTTTCTCGTGGGCTGCAGTCAGAAGCCCAAACAGATTTCGGTCATAGCATAGGGAATGGGAGGTGGTTATATGCCCTTATCGTGTCGTAAAAGGGGTCCTACGGGCACATTCAGACGTACCTTAGAGGCGCGACGGCGCTCTGGACACGCTGGGTGCTGGCACAACACCCAGTCTTCCTGGACGGGCTTGTCATCTGGAGGAGAAGAGAGAAGGAGAACATGTTGGAGGTCTAATGTAAAAAAACAAAATAACCCAGACACATGAAAAACTTAGTAAAGCTGTCAAAACATATTGTAAAGCCATCAGGACTGAATGGGATTTTACTATATAGAGGGAGAGAGGGGGGGAGGGAGAGAGAGAGAGAGCAAGAGAGAGAAGATAATGAGAGAGAGAGATTTAGAGAGAGAGAGAGAGATTGAGAGGGGGAGAGAGAAAGAACATAACCTAGCAATCTCAAAATGAAGCAGAAAGAAATTTAATTAAAACAAAGGGTTTGCACAGGCTGGACAGAAGTGAGATAATATCTGCTGTGTTCTGACAAAAGGAGAGTGGGGAAACATCTGAAGAGAAGCACCAATGTGCATGTTCTGTACAGAACTGCACTTACAATCACTGCCCATACGCTTGCTGAGCTCAGAACTAGAATAACAAATCACAACTGTCAAAGACAGCTTCCAAGTGTACTTGAATGCTTAGCCTGGACTGCATTAAAAAGTATGATAAAAGACTGTTTACCTATACCCGTACACACACACAAGAAGGCTGACAGCGGCAATATTTATCTGTCCCCTAATGACAGAAACAGAAACCCCACGCTGAATAGGAGAACGTACAATGTGGGGGCAGGGAGTATATAGCAGACACTCAGAAATCTTGGATGAGGTAGCCTGTAAAACCATCTCTCTCTCTCTTGGACGGAGCCATCAATTACAAATATTACACTATTATGGCTACTGGTAAACTGAACAAAATGAAAGGCCAATCACACATTGAGACTGGAGGCGCCATATCCATGCAACATCGTCTGCATGTGTTGTGCTAGCCTTCAGACACAAGCGGCCTTGAGTCAGCCTCTTGGCTACAGAAACACACAGGGTCAAGGGTGCTCATGGGGAAGAGGGAAACACTTCCCTATTGGGAGCTGTTGCTTTGTCCCAACTGGCCCTGGTCAAGGAATCTGTTAAATGGAGGAAAAGGTACTTGAAAACACCCGATCACAATCACAGCATGGGTTTGTCACTTTCCAGTCCACTGAATGCAAGCATGGGCCATGAAAGCCTTCTCTGGTTTAAAAAGTACAGTTCAGTTTTCACTTGCGTTTATGTCAACGAGTTTGAACCACGTTGGTTTTTAACCTCTGCACCTCGTTAGAAACTCATTCTTCACTTTCTGCTGCATTGTTACCGTCTGATACTTTGTAAGTTGGCACTTCCTAAAGGCAAAATGTCTCATGGGTGATGTCAACAAGTGGGATAGCACATGGATCAACATAAATTATTATCAATCCCCCTCTGCTGTTTGACATAAACACATCGTTCCCATGTCTATCACTTCATGTAATTCTCCTGTGAAAGTTGCACACAACAACAGATAATAAAACCACAACTGTAAAAATGAAAGGCTTCCATCAATCGGCTCATTGTAATGCACTCAAGCTGCGATAAATGGCAGCAAAACTGAATTTTTGTTTAACTCGGGAAGGTTTTGCAAATGTCACTTTTAAATGGGGTAGTTTGTTGTTGCTCTGACAGTGGGGCAGACAGGAAGGCTGGGACCCCCCACCTCACCTCCGTGTTCCCCTGGCCCCCCTGGCCCAGTGGAGCTGGGAGCAGGCCGAGACGCGCTCTCACTGTAGCCTCTGGCTGACAGCTCCCTCTGGGTTTACAAGCAGCAGGCAGCGGAGGGAGCCTCCAGCTTTTATGGAGACGTTCCCAAAGAGGCAGAACGTTCCTCACCACAGTGAGGTTTAGCTGGCCTTCAAATAGACCCGTGTTTCTTTGAGCCACGACCCCCAGAAAGAAGTGATTCATAGCAACAACTTATTTTTTATTACAAAACGTAAAATATATTTTAAAAAGGCATAGTCATTCTGGAGAGAGCTTGTTTGAACTCCAAAACAACAGCACTGCTCCCTTCAATGCCGTAGGGTGTGCTCTCAGAAGTTCCGCCTCCAATATTGGATACACATTGCCAAGGCTAGGGTATTGTTGTGTGATGTGCACCACTTTGTGTGTTCCTACTATTAAATACTAGTAAGTATGGAGACAAATCTGTGTAAAAACACCGGATACTTTTTTCAGCTGGCACAGAGAACAGACCGCTAGGGGACCAAGGGGAAGTATTTGCTGAATTTAACAAAAAGTGTATTAGCCTACAATCGTTGACTATTAAGATAAGATAAGATAAGATAGATAGATAGATAGATAGACATTCATCTTACTAAAAATATATCAATATCTCACTAAAAAGTGAGATATTGCTAATATTGACTGAGAGGCTGCTGAGATAGAAGCATGCTATACTATAATGTACACCTCCACATGAAGTAACAGACATACTGTAAAAGCTGTGGTTGTGAGAGACATGCTGCTTTTAGGATCTCCCTATATGACCAGACTGTACTCTTTCTTCGCTGCACGCACTAACCTTTACCGCAGGAACACACTTAACAAACCATCTTTGACTTTTTAAATATAGACTTGCCCTTAACGTAATATAAACTGCCTGTATCACAGAGGCACACCATCTGTGGCTTTCTGTTTTTGTTGTGCCCTCTAGCCACTCCCAACCTCTCTCACATTTTCCGTGGTTATCAGTTCCTCCTTCGACTAATTAACCATCCTGTTTTATTCGACGTATTCACGTTTCTGCTGAACTCGTATCGCCTTTCCCACATCTCTCTATGGCTGACCCACTCTCCCTTTCTCTGATGAACAGGAACTCCTTAACTCAGCAGTGCTGATAAAGCCAAAAACAAACCAACACACACACACATGTGACATGAGACAATAAGCTGGTGCAAACACTAAGGAAAGAGTAGAACAGTCCTCAATCTAAACAGCGGGTGTGTTTACTACAAACAGATGCTATGTAGTGGTGCATTGAAGCGGCCATTGAAGCGGCCATTGGAGTGCCACGTCACTGCAGCACGTTTATTTGTCTCACCATCTCTCTAGATTCGGTGAGCTTGTGAAAGATTACCTTCATACTAATGTGTCTGTTAAGATGCATCCATCTGGGGAGCCGTCCACTGAAACGGTTTACAAAAAGGTCAGGCGCTTTCGACATAAATACTTGGCATGTGATTGGATGAACCTGTGACCCAGCAAAGTCTGTTGTGCACTCTTGCAGTAGAAACGTCGAGAGAAGAGTGAACCCCTATTTTCCATCAAGAAAATCCTTAGTCTTCTAATAAATGCAAATAAAACTGATGCTATATCATCTACGCTAACCTCTGTAGGACCCGTCATTGTCGTTTTCGACTTGAGTTGTTTTCATGTCACCTTTGTCACACCTAAACTACATCCGTAACTATAATACGGCACTGACTGGCCATGCATTAGGTTCACCAGCCTGAAATACAACCATTTCCAAGCTCTCCAGACTGATTGACTGAAGTCAAACTGAAGCTCGCAAGATCAGGGTGGTCTTGCAAGGCTACCTTCATACCCTCACAAAACCATAATTGACACTTGTCATTGGATTTTCCAAACACAGGTACACTACCTAGAAACTATCCATCTGGATGCTAATTAGCATTGGTTATGAAATTAAAATGGATTTGAAAACATTGTCCAGACTGACAAATCAAAGCAAATCATAGAGGCTACACATTTAGTAGCCTCGTGAGACCATCCTGAACTCGCAAGCTAATGTTAAATTTCGGCGCGAGAAAGAAGTCCTTGCGACTATATCCAAGTAGCAATCTGACCAATCAGCCTCATATAGCTATGGGCGTGGTTTAGGTGCGCCGACAGTGAAAAGCGACTTGAAAACAACAGATCAAATAAGCTTCCAAGTATGTTTTGAAAGAGTTTGCCCTTTTCAAACATTTTCGATAGATGGCTTCCCCCTACCAATAAGGGATGGCATGATCCAGTTAAGTTAATATAAGTTTTAAGTTAAGTTGCCAAGTAAATGACAGCAAATCTCTATTTTAGGACTTGCATTTTAGAAACCTGCTGCTGATAGTGTGGCCTGGGTAGGTTAGACATGGCTGATGCTACGAGTGTAAATTCAAGTCAGTATCGGACCGATCTCCAATCCCAGTATCGTATCGGTGCTATCCCTACAAATACATCTTGCGTGTCAGGATAATATGAATGTGCTCAATAAGTGAGCATTCCATCAGCATGCACTCAGCATTATTCAAAGCTTTTACCCATCTATCAAAAGTTTGAAAATAACGTGCAACCCCCCACGAGCATATTACAACCCCGCAGACTCCATGACATTCCTTGAGTTACTCACTAGCCTCATCCCGTGTTGCTGAAAGATGTTCCCCCATCACCTCTCTCATTAGACACACCCTCTTGTGCCCTTCCATGTTTAGGCGGGTCCAGACCGAGGTAAGCATCTACCTAGAAATGTAGGCCTTTGACGTGCCGGTACCAGGAATGCTAGAAGAATGCTTACGGGGGGGGGGGG
>JAODOY010008656.1:0-12731 GCA_025399855.1 Forbesichthys papilliferus | reverse complement strand
CCCCCCCCCCCCCCCCCCCCCCTCCCCCTCACTTATGGTGAGGTCTCACCATGGCACACGGTGGGTGGGCAGAGCTTATTTTCTCAGGTTGGGAGTCCTTACTTCACCTTTCCATAAGGTCTACCCTCGCCTCTCTTCCATTGGGGAGAAGTGCGGAACAACACATCACCTTGTGGCCAAGGGAAGCTTATGCAATACCTCCAGGAAGACAAAAGACCGCAGGCAGGCAGGCCGGGCACACACAGCAAGGCATACGGCAGGGAACACTGGAAGAGAGATGGACCTTTCAGCACAAGTAAGGACAAGGAGTGACAAAAGAGGAGCGACAGGGCCAGACGGTAGCAGTAAACAGGATGGTTCTAGGCAGCCAGAGACATGAAGGTGTGCAGACAGGCTGGCAGTTGGGCCTGTCGCTCTGCAGTGTGTCAGCAGAGCCTGCTGAGTCCTGTGTGAAACCTTTGACGTCTCTTTTCCTCCTTTTTGGATAAAGCACGCCGTTTAAGTTCAACCCTCTACATAAGGGTTCTCAAGCTAATTATAAATGGACAACTTTACTGTATCTTGCGTTGAAGGGTACTTTTTGGGATTTAAAACAAATACTGTACATTATTCTGTTTAACTGTATACAATCTAGGTCTGTACTATTTATTGCTGCATGACCTGACTTCCTGTTTATGACCTGGTCTGTTTAATTACTAGTAATACTTGACATTTTGAGAGAGGCATATATTAATATCATTGGCCACATCTGGCCTCTTGCTCTGCATAATAATCATGTCTGCTAAATAGCAACATGTGTATGTTCACTCAGATAGTGAAGCGACCCTTTATTATTGATGAGCCATTGTATTCCTCTGGCAGCTGAATAGGTCCAAGCCTGGGGGACAAACAGACTTCATTCATGTCTCAAACCAATAAATGCCTGCTATACAGTATGCAGCATGTTTCTGAGACAGTAAGGGCTAGAAAGAGCCCTTCTGTTTATATAGTTTTATCCTCACAATCCCACCTACTCAGTTTCTCTCTCTCTCTTCCTGCCTCTCTTGCTGCAGCTATGGATACCCATGTCAAAAAAGTTCAAATTCAGGAAACTGACATGGACCATTCTGTGTCATTGAAGCGGTGCCACTAGTAATAGCTGTCAATCAAATCATTAACAGACTATTAGACCACCTTCCGCGAATAAGAACAATGAACGTGACAGTTGTTTCTATAAACACAGGTGCAAGCAAATCATTTGACCACCGTAAACCAAATCAGAACAAGAACCGCCCAGAGTTGATTTTCCTAAACTGAGCTGATTAAAGGCGGCAACACAACACCGCGTGCATTTTTTTATGGCATGAATGTGCCAGCATACAATGATTGGCCATTTAGGTTTATTAATACCATAATCACTCATTTTAGAACCTTTTAGCACTATATTTGTTTAAATGGTAGGCAAAAAAAAAGGAAATGTCTTCAGTTCCTGGAACCTAAGGTTAAAATATATGCTGTACATGTAATTTTTTGTTGAAATTTGTATCAATGTTAACCTGTCCTTGTAGTATGTCATGGCAATTCTAATTTGTACTGGTTAAAATATCCAAAGTGGGATCAGTTAAAATGGTGAACCTATTTACTGTTCAATGATGGGGTCTGAAGTTATGTTAGGCTAACTACAGGTGCTAAGGATGTGGGACTGGGAGAGGGCAAGGGGTGCGGGTTTCTGATTACAGGGTAGGGATCTTTGTTTTTGTGTAGAGGTTAGTGAGTCATAAGGCGGACAGTGACATTGGATGTGGCCTACAAAGACTTAAACTGGTGGAAGAAGAATTTTACAGGTTTTGCTTTGGGTACATATTTGAGAAACAGAGTGGAGTTCTCAGTCTGGGTGTTCTGGCAGGAGTTAGGATATTTGGTCTTAAAGACCGAAATGTTAAAAGATGAAAAGCAGGCTGTTCTCTCTGTGGCATTCCTTCTCTCATTCTGTACCTTTCTGCCAACTCTGCCTTTGTGGGCAGCATCCCGGTTAAGCTGACCAGAAACCGGACGGAGCACCAAGGGGCCTTCTGGCAGACGTGACGGGATAAAGAGCATTCCTCAGCCAGCCTAGTGTTATCACTTGCCTTCCACTAATGGCATTGACATGGGGCTGCCTAGTAGAGAGCACATGTGCCCCTGTGCTACTTCACAAAAAAAACCTTGGAGGAGACATAATGATTTCAACTGAGCTATGTACTTCTTCTGTGGTAAATATGTCATCTGTGAAGCTCTTCTTGTCTGCTCTTCCCCCCCCCTCTTCTCACTTATGTGAGGTGTTCTCCATGCCAGGTCATAGAGTGCTTTCCATGGAAGAACAGAGCAATGGAAAAAAGGCCCTTTCCATGATGGTGTTGAAATGTTTAGGTCAGAATCACTTATGTATGTGAACTACAGCTTCTGCTTGCCATAGTTGCATATAAAAAGGTGAAGCAATGTCATACATTTTTAATACTAAATATAGCATTTCTTATTAAATTAATTACTATACAGTTCTTGATAATCACTATTCTGGAATGAAGAGGTTCAGCTTTCACTTGCAATTATAGTGAATACCATTCAACTGTTGGTATGCATGGATACTTTCCAAACATCTTGATTGCCAAAAAATGGAACTGCCTTGTCAAAAGGAACAAGAAAATTGCATCATTTGAAAATTGAGTATCACGTCTGTTTGCATAAAATGTACACAGAAATCCCAAGGGCCTGATGCTAATCTGCCACGCCCTGCCCCACATTTTGTGCAAGTTTTGCAACACACATAAATAAATATACATTGGGACTAAGATACGGCACACGATTACATAGTTTTATGCTAATAGTTGTGAATTTGTAAATTCTGGAATTCTGATGTAGGTATGGTATGTCTTGGAAGAATTGTAATAGCTCCAGTCAAAATTGTGCCTAAAATGTCATAAATTGTAGATTTGATTAATAAGGAAAATCTCTGAATTATAATGAAAGTTTTGGATTGGGTCATTTCCATTCATAATTCCATGCTAATTCACCACATCTTACCACACATGTAGATGATGTCCACAGAGGAGGACCAGGAGTAGCGCTCCATTCCTACTTCTGTCACAGGGGACGGTAGAGACTCCAACTCATATGCACCTCGCTTCTTCCAATATAAAAACATGTTGTACTCCTCAGCTATTTATAGCTCAATGCTACAAATGTCTGCCACACTTCAAATCATTTCTGTAAAATGTCATCTAGACCTAAATCTAAACTGCACTGATCACCTTAACTTGGCCAAATACAGTATTCAATCTCATATTGTCCAGGCAACTTCAATAAACCCTTCTCAGCCATCTTTATAAAAAATAAAATTTAAACTTCAAGCTCAATGTCAACTGCCAAAACTCCACCTGTACAATTACCTCATCCAGCTAAGCCATCAAACACTTTCTTTGAACCTTCTTTCCAATTTTAGATTCTTATACACGGCCAGATGAAATGCACAAAAACAGCTCTCTTATGTACACTTTAATTACTTAATTTAAAATATCACAATATCGATTTCAAACCTGGAATATTTTGTCATGAACACAGACATGAAATGTTAAATATTCTAACACAAATCACAGATGGTCTTTATCTAAGGTTATTTCTTTCAACTAATAATCTGGTCTAAATAAATCTATCTGAAAAAAAAACTGCTGAAGTTCTTTCACTTTCTGTACATTATGTAGGCTTCTGTGTTCATCCACAGCAACTCGCTAAACGCTTCATAAAAACCTCTAGATCATCTATCACTAAACCATCCTGAGAAAAAAAAAAGCAATACATTGCAGTATTTCCCATAGGCTACATTATAGGTTCTATTCGTAATATCTCAATCCAGTCAGAAGATTCTACCAACGTATTTCCACAAACAAGTAAAATTTCCATAGCCATCTCTTTTGCTGCGTCTCAACTTCATCCAAAGTTCTCAAACTCTGTAAAACGTTTGTGTGAGACAAGCAGCTAATGTAATAGTCTGTGTAGGATCTCTGGACGAGAGGGGGGTTTTCGACCCACTCCATCGGACAAGTGTAGTATTCATACTGAGGTAAGTTGCATGCTGGGACCGGCAATCTGGGCCAATGGCTTTTGGACTGGCTGACACAAAGATCTCTTTTAAACCTACTCCTACATCCAGAGTGGACTTTCTTTATGTTTTGCGCAAACTGTAAAAGGCTGACATTTTCCTGCATTAATTAGAACCCTCGCCCTTTATGTCTTCTGAAAGATTTAGTACTTTTAATGAATGCCCCATGTTTGTGATGACTGCACTCAGTTATTTATGTGGAGGTATAATGCATGCACAAGGAAACAAGTGTTCTTCTTATGAGCCAAGGAACGAAGACAGTCCCAGATGCAGAATTGAGACAACAGTGTCAACACAGATCATTTCTAAATAATAATAATAATAATAATAATAATAATAAACAGAAGGGTTAAAGCCACAGTTAACCATCTCAGTCAAGGCATAATATTTTGGCAGGTTGATGCACTGCTATTATGCATCTAAAATGGGAAAAGAAATACTGTGAGAGCGCAATCTTCCAACCGGGGGAAGGGAGGCACATTGTCACACACACAACGACCCAAATGTCCAATTTTGGGATAAGAAATTAGAGGGTAGAAGGGGAGCCGGTTTTGCTGCTCAGCTCTGGGATCTGCAGACATATGGTAATAATTTGAACCAGCTTTGAGCATGCGGCTTCCTTTTTAATGAAAAGAGCAGTCGTGCAGCATGAGAACTAGGCTGCAGATACAAGGGCCAATGTCCACCTACTGTAGAAAACAAAGACAGAATCGAATGAGGCCTCTTCCTTCATTGTGTTTCAATCCAAATTACTTTTTATAAAAGACAGCTGTTACAGTCTCCTGGACATACTGTAAAAGAGCACAATATTGCATTCCAGTGGTACATTTATAAATGTCGTTTTAATTTGTGTAAATATAATTAAATATTTAGATTAAGAAAATGCTGTAGTTTTGAGAGACATTTTGTTGAGTAATTAATAACATACAATATTTTTTAGAGAGAAAAATCCTGGCAGCTGTTTACTCTTGTGAGTAGGCTTTTCAGGGATGATTTAAGTCGAGTCATCCATAATACATCCAGTTGGATTCTGATCAGCATCAACAGATGCAAGGATGAGCCAAAGGATCTCGCAAACTGCACTCATACTCATCATTTTGAGCATTGTATGGATTATATAAAAGACAGAAGGGAAACAATGTTCCCTTCTTGTAGCAACTCAAGTTTTATTAGTACAGGTAAAGGTATAGTGAGTTTTTGCAAGACAATTGCAATACGCATTTCCCCAGCTTAAGTGTGCGATCTGTGCACGTTGAAAAAATTATCCAATACTTCTACACAGGCCTGGCTACGTAAATAGCAACATAAACAAAGCCGTAGTACTATACGCTTTGCTTCACAATGCCTTTCGATGTGAGGGCCGGCGCCTTTTTAAGTAGACTTGTGATTAAGATTACAGGAAGGAAAAATAGTTAATTCACTACTGAAGCATGTAAAAAAAGTAAGCTTTGTCTTCCGACTTGTTTTCCAGATGTTAAGAAATGTTAAAACATATTGGCTTCTATTGAAGTATTCCTCTTAAATCAATGAGGAAACTGAGCAGTGACAGGCCAGCTCCCATTAGGACTAACCGGAATGCATTGGCACCTCAGTAGTATCACACTCAGATGCATTAATGGGGTGTTGAGAAATTAGCGCTTGACCATGTGCGGGCATGACACCACTGCAAATGAGAATCTATGTATGAGTGTGTGTAGAATGGAGGACGAAGGAAGAGTGTATGAGCTTAAGTGTTGACAGAGACAGTGCAGCTGAAGGCTTGTGCCTGCCCGTGTGGAGGTTTGGGGTTATATTTAGCATGGTGGCACAAGATGAGGTTTAACCCTTTGCTACAGTAGTTTTGCAGAGCCAGCCTTTACTTACATACAGTCTGGGACACAGTGCTGGCTAACTGTGTCAAGAGCCGCCTACTTGACAGGAGAGGTATTTTGATTGAGATACAACTGCGACAAACTACGTAACTCAATTACAAAGTTGGGCGTTAAACTTATACATAGGAGTTAGATGAAAGACAAGTACAATACCAACATGACTCAGGTTTTCAGGTATTGTTCTGTTATAAGTAGGCTACCGTTGGTGCTTAAAATAAATGTGTAAATAAAGTAGGCCTAGGCTACTGCACTAACAACGCACCAGTATTACAGATACAGACATGTGAATGACAATGCTAACAGCCAACTACCATACTAGACCATACTAGAGAACGCCATCTGAACATTCGTTAGAGATGTCCTTAAAGATAAGGGTGCGTAGGAACATCTGCAACAAGTAAATTACTATCAGATGTGTCATTTTAAAGTCCATCTTTAACCCGGCAGGGGGAACAACAAGCAATGCTTCAGCTTGTCAATATGAATAATCCCATAATTGAAACAATGTGGTTGTAATTGCAGTGGGGGCAGCCCTTCAGAAGCCCTACCAATAACAGACTCAACAGAAATCAAAATACTTATTCTACGAAAGTACAGTCATTACAACATGGAAAGCTGTAATATTCACAAACAGTCATTTAGCAATGGTGGGGGTTGTACATGTGGAAGGGCACAGCCAGAGCCTTCAAACGATAAAGAAGGTGTGTGACCCTTAAATGACTCACTACACTCTGGAGTGGGACACCACTGGCCCCTTTACAACATGACCCTCTCTGTACTACAGACACTATTCATGAGTGCTTTCAATTGGTTTCATGCATTTATTTAGATGGTGTATTTCAGCATTCTATTTGAGCTACCAACAACTACAAGCACAACCCACTTATAGATACAAACATTATCTGAACAAGTAACTAACATGCAAAGCAGATATTGTGTCTAAGGATTCAGCACCATTGAATATTGATGGGAATACATAATCGCCTTTAGTGAAAAGGCCTGCAATTTGCAATGAGTGAAGGATGATGGGAAGGGGTGTATGTGTGTGTGGTGGGCTCCATGCAGTAGTACATGCACGTTTTGGACAATACAGTAGCTGCAACCACATTTAATTTCTACTAAACAATTTTAGTGTTGCGATGTTAGTAAACACATGTGACTTGTACATTATCTTAATACATACATACACCATTAGCTCACGTACCTCACTGCCTACAGGAACGTTGCTGCCCAATATTCATTGCACCTTGTCGTTTCCATGGCAACACCTTGTGCAGTTGGCGGCAGCACATTCAACATTTATTTTTAATAAATCTCACATTAGAATGTATAGCGCTTCAATTTGATGATACAACTAAAAATATATCTTCCCTGTAAAAAAAAAAGTTATGTTCTCTATGTAGAGCTATTGTGCCAAGACGTTACAGAAACCAATGAGCACAATCAAGCCATTGAAACCGCACTTGCCTTTTAGTTCTCCTAGCTGGCTAAAGGCTAACTGTATTATTACAAACTTTTGTCAGTATTCATGTAGTGGTCATTTTAATTGGCAATCTGTCATATTTCGTTACCACTGAGCCAAACTGTATGTGGAAATGTTGCTTATGTGCAATGCATTAAATATAAAGACTTATATTTAATTGCAATTCTTTTATTTTAGAATTTAACATGTATAATTGAGGCAGTACAAGTAAGCAGGTAGAAGTGAGGAAAAACAGAACAAAATTGACCAGAGTGCCATTTGGGAAAAGTCAGGAGCATTAAAGGGACATATGTGAAAAGGAAATTGGTGTTAAAGTGGCCAGTGAAAAGACAAAGGAGGCTGTTTCAACTGTAACAAGCAGTGACCCAGGCCTGAACCCCTTCAAATAGTCAAAACCACACACACTACACCATGTAGGCTAAAGACTAACACATTATTTCATCAAGTACCAGTTCCTTCCTACTGGCTAACAATGTCAGCATGTGATTAGCACTTCAACGCTACACCAAAGAGCAGTTTTTCCAGCTTGCATTTTTTATTGTGTGGACAGGCACCAGACCAAACATATGGTCCTAGATTCTGGACCAGTGTTCAAGACAGGCTTAAAACGGATAGCCTCAACACTGAGGGGTTCCAGACTCAACCAATTAGGCTACTCAACTTTAACACCACGCTTACTTCACTCAACTGTATTTAATCATTGGCTGCCCTGCCCATATTATAAACTGACAGCATAGTGCACATTCAAAGACTATAGGTCTTTATATAGGCCTATGTCAAGGGTGCATGGTTTGCTTCTAACGTCTAGGAGTTACAGGTAAATCAATGTACAGTTTTGAACACTGCTTCATTTAGTGGTAAATGTGTTACATTTTAGGTCACAGGCTGCTCGACTATACGTCACAGGCAGGAATATGATATGTTTCACAGGCAGGAAGATCTTCGTTGGGGAGAGTTTTAAGCACACGGTCCTATATTGTCCTTTGTGGATAAAACGTCTGATTTAAGCCTCTAACTGAGATTCCCCAGTTTAGCCTATTTGACAGATGCTCATTAACATGAGGATTATGGGGCTTTGAAGGATTAGGAGTATATTTAGTGTATAAATATGTGTAATTGTGTGCTCATTGTCCAAGGATCCATATCACGCAATTTGCAATTCTGCATAATGTAGCCTAACCTTTAAAATACAAAATGCACCATTACATTTGTAGTAACATTGTATCATATGTCTGCTGTGCCCAATTTATATGACTTACAAAGTTACGAATTTGTTTTGTTTAGATCTACCAGACACTGAAAATGTGCATTAGCCTAGGAAAAGTCACGTTATCAATAAGTCATTTATACTTACTGAGTCTCAATCTTATACCAAGCCAATTCCTTGGAGGAGATTTGTGCAGAACTGAATTCATGGTCCACTTGTTTGGAACCATCTATGCAAGAAATTCTCCTTGAAGACTCCTAAGCACTCTTCACAAGTCTTGCCGTTTCGCTGGATAATTTCTCTTTTCCAAAAATATGTATCACCCACTATGACATTTTCAAATTGTGCTAATTCTCATTTTAGGAGCTGTTGCCTTTCTAAACGCCGTGCTCATATAATCAGCTCGGTGGCAATTACAAAGCGCAAGCTCATGTTGCAAAGGTAAATAAATAGTGGGAACAATCATTCCTAAATACAATAATAGAATCGGCTATACTAGCTGAAAAAGCACGGTTCAAACTACAATAGACCAAAACCCTGTTGCTGGTTGGGCGTTTATGCACGAAGAATTCTCGATGTCGATCGAAAACGTTCTCTTTAGCCTACCAATGTCCGTGCTCTAGCTTCTTCAACCGCAGACTGGTCAAATGTATGGATAACTAGCCTACAAAGAATGATCACTGTCGGCGAGATCCAGTTTATAACCTTTAGTCAAGATACAATTTACATTTGCAACACTGTGCACGTCTCTGCGTCCGTGGTGTGTCCGATTAACCATCAGCTATTTCCATTCATTCAGACAACCTGGTCCCACAATGGTTTTCATTTTCCATGTGATGTTGCATCAGTTTGCCACTAGGGGCGTCAGAAGCCCATTGGACTGCACAAATAGATGGATTGTAACATGTAGCCTATTATAGTAGTAGTCTACACATGTTGCTACGTCAAATGTAGTATCCTACTGCAAATCAGAGAATTTATTCAAGGTTACACTTGATAACAACTTGCTAAAAAAAAACAGGTCTATATGTTGGACAGGCGTGGCCTCAATCCAAGATGTCTAATACCTGACCAAATGTATAGCCAACATGTCTGAACAATACAAAAATTGGAGAGAACATATTTTTTCAAATCCTCTTTAACATTCTATATTATTTTCAGTGTCAATAAGACTGGTTTCCAACGAAGAAGAAAAAATAAACTACTAATTTGACCTGTATATTTATGCCTATAGGCCTATTCAATGTTGGTGGGTTGATACAAATACGTGTTTATGTCCAATCGATTTAGTTTCATATGGGGTGTCTGCATGGCAACATATGGGAACTTGTTTTAGTTTCCATGAGCTCTGTTGGAAAACGTCTGGTCCCTACAAAGCAAACGATGACTATACAGTACCACCAGCACTGCTTGTAGAAAGTGCCCGCCCTCAACAAAACACTGTGCACAAAGCAAGGTAAACGGGCAGATAGGAAATGCTTTAATTGCCTATATACTGAAACAAATTAGCATCATGCAGTGACATCATAAATGGGGTCTTTCAACTTTGGTCATATTAGTGCTTTTGCCTACCAGTCAAATATGTATCATCCAAGTTTACAGACTGCAAATAACAATGCATGTGACGTATAGCATAGTAAGTTGATAACAGAGAGGGTCTTGTAGAGCTTTTAAATATCGTAGTTTTAATGGAGAAAATAGTAATTATCTGACGTGAGCTATTTAAACACCACTGCCCCCACGTGGACAAATAGGCTATATGACCTCTAATAAAATGGTATACAAAACATTACACCAAATGTTTACAAAAACTTCTAAATACTAAATGAACAAAATCAATTCTTAAAGCACACCATTGAAATAAACAATGTTAACAAAATGATATTCATGTTCAGATGTTGTGAAATATATTGTTACATAAACTGTTGCACTTTCCTGTGTAAGCAATAGTGAATGAGATGAACATCCCACAAACCTGTCAAACGTCTAGCCTATAATACATTTATGCTATAGTGATTTTTGGAGTAAAAGGCATAGCTGAGGGCGAAGTATTGGTTGTTGCAAGCTTATAAACACCTACCTCTAACAGTCTCTTTAGGCGGGTTATAGACAGACATTATCACAAGGGTTGGAGAACGTTGTCTTTTATTGCATAAAATACAAATGTATTCACACATATAGGAATGTCACCTACTGTAAGGGGAACATATGTCAAACAAGAATTGCAATGTATCATGAAAAATAAATTCATATACACAAAATGTCTTTAAAAAATGTACTTAGTTACAATGGTGACCGAATAAGGTTTGTTGACTGCTAGGAGCAGGATGCTTATGTATGTTACCCATGTCCAGTTGTTTCAAAAGGCCAATAAGTGAATAAGGACAAAAACAAATAAAATGTTTTACAAAATGTCACTTTTTCCCAATATGTCCAGGCCTAATTAACCCCTTGAAGACACGCATTTTCCCAGCCCCAGTGAGCTCAAAACTATAATCTGGAGTCACATAGGGCTCCTCTCCCTCACCGCCCGTCTGAAACAGAGAAAAAGAAGTCAACTGACCAAAGATAACAATTAAATAATTGTGTTCATTAACATATTGTAGTCAAGCTTCACATTTAAAAATAACCCAGAAATGCTTTCAAAACATGCTATCTGACCTGTGTTGTAAGGATGCAGGAGGGCAGTAAAATGGCTCCCAGGAGGAGACAATTGACCTTCCGAAGGATGGATGGATCTACCGGGGTCAGCAGGTAGTACAGGCCACGAGCCATGTCAATGCCTCGAATCACACCTGGAATACGGATTACAATGCATTCATTAGCTAGAATGTTTTGTTCATTTTAGTAACTGCTAAGGGTCATTTGTGTTGGAATTGGTTTCACCAAGCCCCTGTGAAACCAACAGTCTGAGACCCAGGGGTAAATGTACTGGCATTGCGGGAAGCTCATTGTAAACAGAATAAATCAGAGGTCTTCAACGTTTTTCAGACAAAGGACCACTTGGCTAGTAGAAACACAGCAAAAAGGACCCCTGCAGTACCTATGAGGACCCACTAGGGGTCCAAGACCCCTTGTTGAAAACCTAAATCATAAGATAGCTAAATGCAAGAGCCTAAACAGAAATTTATCTTAAAAATGTAATCTGCAAATCAAGCAAAAATAAAAAGGGAAAATATTTGTACAAGGTCTGCTTATAACAAAAAGAATGCAACAGTGTTGAAATAAAGTTCAGTTGCCTCTGTTGACAATTCCCATGTTATTTATTCAGCCACACAAAGTACACGCCTTATTGAAAGAGTAAAACATCACACCATCCAAGATACTAGAAACAACCATGCCAGGTCAAGCAGAACCCATGGCCTACCGAAGCCCACACACGGGCAGATGGGTGCCTGGGAGAGCAGAACTGGACCTCCCCTGCCGGTTACTTTCTCTCGGAGGCAGCACAGCCCCACAAGGCTGGCATTGGCAGCGTATAGTGTGTGACTTGGAGCCACCTCACAATGGGTCACACCAATAGCAACTGCTGAATGGGGAACCTTCAGGAAAGTCACAGAGTTAGCAGGACATAATGTAAACATTACAGTATATACAGTACTAACTATACTGTGTGTCAACACAGAACAGGATTTCCAATAAAAGATAATTGACTCACACATGACCAATACCTCAAATGACTCAAAGCAACATATTTGTGTACCTGGTAGGGGACAAGGCTGTGTATGGGTCTAACAGGACCTGGGTCTGATGATTGTAGCTGGCTCAGATAGGCTAGTAGCGTTAGCTCTCTGATTTCATTTGTGCGCTGATGTCTCCTGAGAAAGGCAATGCATGAACACACACACGCAATTAAATTAACATTTAATGCACTGTAAATATAAGCAAATAACAATTGAAGCATTTAGAAACTAGGTATTTTCTGGGATGGAAACATTTGTATTTGCAATTTTCTTTCTTAAATAATATATATTTACACACAGTATCTCACAAAAGTGAGTACACCCCTCACATATTTGCAAATATGTGAACATATCTTTTCATGTGACAACAATG
>JAODOY010008655.1:0-81520 GCA_025399855.1 Forbesichthys papilliferus | reverse complement strand
ACATGGTGTATAAAATAACTGAATCACTACTGAATGTGTATTGCATTCCAGAACTTTCACATTTGCTGTGTTATATTGTGTAACACGTTGGTCAACCAGCATGGCACCAATTTTATATGTGCAATGTTAGAACGCAACGGACCTGCCAGCAAAACAAGTCTTCAACTATAGTCTTATGACCTATGTATAAAGCAAACCTGTAGTAGGAGGAGGTCCGTAGCGGTGCGTCCGGTCTCTCTTGGTCCAATTCTCTGAACACGGCTTCAGGTAGCTTGACCGCAGGGCCTGACGCGTTGCTGTGGTGATGGGATGACCCGTCTTTTTTCTTCTCTTTGCTCTTATGCTTGCCAGACTTTGGAGTTGCTTTGCCTCCGTTAGCAGCCGGGGTGTCCGGTCGGTCCTTGCCATTGCCCCCCAACTCGCCACCCCCTGTCCCGCTGTCGCCCCCGTTACAACCTCCTCCTCCTCCTCCGCCACCCGTACCAGAGGACGGAGGGCCCTCGGTTTCACTGTCCTCCTCCGACACAACGTCAATGTTTTCAAAGATGCTGATGCGGTGGATGCGTCCCTGGATCTCCAGCTCCACCATGCGCTGGGCCTGGGCATAGGTCATCGTCTCCCTGCCTGGAGAGTGGGAGCGCTCAGACCGATTGGGACTGCCTGGGGTGTTGCCACCCTGGCAGGCTCCACCCCCTTTACCTCCTCCACCATCGCCATCCATGGACCCTGCCAGTGATACCCGAGGGGGCCGGCCCTTCCTCTTTTTCTGGGGTATATTCTGTGTGGGAGTTGGGTTGTCATGATCATAGTGGTAGAGATGATACTCAATGCCACTGTAGCTCTTGTACACCTTGCGACAGCTCTCCACTGGACACTCATAAGGGGGCTTGGTGGCCCGCAGATTGTGACAGAAT
This sequence comes from Forbesichthys papilliferus, assembly GCA_025399855.1. Lineage (NCBI taxonomy): Eukaryota > Metazoa > Chordata > Actinopteri > Percopsiformes > Amblyopsidae > Forbesichthys > Forbesichthys papilliferus. The sequence goes on along the minus strand of JAODOY010008655.1, from coordinate 80,606 downwards.
GTCTTTACATCAAAGTCTAGCCCCATTGTGCCAAGGGCCACTGCTGGGACAGATGTACAAGTTTTACATCTGAAACACAAGGTGAAATACAATGAATCAAAAGGATAAGCTACTCTCATTCGTTTTACTTAGATTCCAACGAATCTGCTTTATCTATCCATTTGCACATTGCACCTGTCTTGTAATCACGTGATTGATACTTTGTTTTACCATGGCAACAATGTTTTCGTTGTTGAAAGTGTTACACACAGCATATACATTATAGATAAATACACATTTCTATATAGTATTTTATATTTACTCGTTTGATGATATGTACATCCTTGGTGATTTTCAAACATTTTCTAAAACTTTTATCTACCATACCGTAATTTTGTAGACTACTGTAGGATAGCTTACCTCTGAAAAACAGTTAGGCTAACAGGAAAACAACCAGTATTCCAAACCAAAAGATACGGCAATGGAATATAATCTGATAAAATTGTTTAAACGCGAAGGGTAACCTTGTTCTTTAACGCTTTCCCTCTCCAAACAATAAAGAATACCAGTCTAGACTGTTAGCCAGTGGGCTAATATTAGCTAGCAAACAACAACACTGGCTCAAATTGCAGTTACAGTAACCCACAGGGAAAACATAACTATATGCGTCCAATGTACCAACGGTTATAGACATTAGAGCCTATGTTTGTTCTGCTTCGGCAACTGCACTGGATTAGATGTATTTACGATAGGCCTTTTCACGTGGTGGTGATTCCCTTTTTTTATTACATCCGATTTGTACACAATGTTGGATTAATAATTACAATTATATTTAACAATGCAACAAACAGGAATAAAATGATACATTGTGGCTTTACTGAAACCCATCATTCAGACAGCTACATTTCCCTCCACAATGACCTCACCATAAGAATTCCATCAGCAGCAAAATGACAGAACGCTACAAACTCAACATAACACAAAGCTGTTGATGCAGTATACATTATTGTTTATTTCCAGAAATATGATCTACTCGGCTAATTTATATATGCGGCACAGATGAACATATATGCTACCCAGTGATGTATAAAACAAGCCTTGTTTTCAGTGCTACTATGCATGCAGTGTTTGCTGGACATATGGCCACAGCATATTCAGCGACCAAATTACGGTACTTATCCAAGAGCTATACAAGATAGCCAGAATGATAGTAATTAAACAGTAACGTGATTTAATCCAGTTGGTTAGCTACATTACAAATACTCACTACTCCGCGTTCCTCAAGACTGCGTGCTGCGAAATCTCACACCAGATCGGATATGCTCCAGATCGATATTAACTAATCAAATACTCCCAGATGTGATCTCTCGAATGGTGCATTTGTAGTACTGTTTAAAATCCAATACAGTATCCCAATGAGTTCATTGTGTTGGGAATAATTCAGGAACTCGACTGAACAAAAGGGGCAACCATTGCTGTACGCCATTGGCGCGTGTAAACACATTCGTTAGACAAACCAAGCTCTATTTTCCATATAGGATACAAGCCGTTTTTATGTAACATTATGTTATTAAGATTTGTTAAAACTATTAAATTGTAGCTCGATGTAAAAGGAAAGTGTCAACATTTCTACAGACAATATATTATCCCTAATTTCCTTATGTATTTTTTAATAGTGTGACGAATCTGTGGATCGGTTTAACATATGACAGAGGCCTTCCGTCAGTGATGGTTGTATAACGTTTACTGCTCTACAGTACATACTATTTGAGTACATTCTGTAGAAATAGCGAGATATGTTGCGAAATATGCTGGGCTATCACTTCTAACATGTCTATTTACTGAATATGTTTTGTAGTAGGCTAATTCAACCATTTAATAGAATACACAATTGGCCTACGTTTAAAAACAGCAAATGCTGAAATAAGTAGGCTATTCGACAGTCATCAAGCACAAAATAATTTATTCATCTCTCAACATATACAATTCTTGTGATTAGAGTGCAGCTGGTCAGGTAATGCAGTGGGAAATTAAGCAGACAGAAGCAATCGCACACAGAGCATAAATGAAATACTTTCCCCCACAGAGCATATTCACTAGAGGGCAGTGTAGTCAAGACCAGACCAGAGTAAGCACCATTGGGTAGATGTTGTGCCGTCTCTGTGCATGCATCTCTTTCTTTACACTGCACCCAAATTAATATATGTAAGTATGTCTCCCCCCACTATTCTAAAACAGACAGGGAGATGTCGCAAAATAACAAATCTCTCATTGATGGAACTATTTAAACAATGCAGAATATTCTGCATAATATCCGGGAAACATCTATTCAAGACGAATTTATGGAATATACATCAAAGTCCCCCCCAAAATGTTTGAACAAACAAAATGTACAAATATAAGTTATAAAAGTAAACTGTACAATTCACAGCTTGGCACGATTGGGAAGCTGCAATGTTTGAATGGTGTAGTGATTTCAGACCACAGTAGCGATTTCAGACCACAGTAGCTTTTAACATTTAGCTCGAGTGAAAACACGAGTTGGCCATTATTGTGAAATAAACCCAATATGCATGGTTGTAAACGGCTAACACTGATTAGAAGTAGGGGAGATCATGTAATGTGCAAATCTCCCATGCTTAGCATTTAAACTGAATTTTGTTTGTACTGGTAAAATTAAAATAAAAAACAGGCCGTCCCCAAAATTAACTAGCAAAACTAAATCAAAATCAAATTTTAAAACTAAATTTAAAAAAGGCAATATACAGTAACTGCTTCAGAGCATCTAATTTGAGAAAAATAAAAAACTGTCCTCCTTGGCGTGATAATGTACAATCTTAACAAAATAATATGTTAATCAGTTAAATAACGTCTAACAATAGCATCAAAATCAAGCTTTTAACAAACACCATTTAAGCTACAAACTAATGATTGCACATAAATAATTAAGTTTATTCTGAGTACTGGGAAAGCAGTGTCATTAAGAAATTATTTTGTGGAGAAATTAGTGTTTTTTCCCCTTGTTTTTTCCCTGTGATTTTGAACTTTTTTTCATTTGCAGCTGGCTCCTGTTACACCTGTCAAGATAAAGGCTTGTGGCAAAGCCACTATCAAAGCTCTATGCAGGGTTTAAATGCACTTTTTTTGCCTCAGAAACCCGTTTCTCACATTTTCTGCAACACTGATTGGGACACAACCAGAAGCATAATATAGGCTGCAGTATATAAGGCTCTGGACACATCCTTCTCCCCACAACACTGGATATATTCCGCTAGTAAATAGAGGCTGTGTCTAACTGAACCGTTTGACCTTCAGGAGTGGATTTTGGCTGCTGGCTTAGTAATGTAACTGTCTCTCTCCCACTCTCTCCTCAGCCATTCCCCCAATGCAACTGTAAATCTCAGCACTTTCATTCGTCCAGTCAGTCAGGGGTGGAAAAAGTAAAACAAGATTTTATTATTTAAATAAGAGCATATACTGTGTAAATAGTGCAGTATTACAAGGGCATTCATATGTAAACCAACAACAAAAGTGTCTGCTATGCATTACAAAATTAAGTAGCACTCAAGCCACCATCAAATCAATTCACTTGAATGTGGGCATGCTATGTTCAAGGCACTACATTCTTTCAGACAGCATCACCATGAATCCTCTACTGTTATCGCGAGCCACTGTGTTTGGATTCTACTGTAGTGTTTAAAGTGGACAGAAAATTAAAAGACAAAAATCAATATGAAAGTGTAACAGAGCATTTAACAAAGACATCTTATTGTGACTGCTGGCAATATGTCTACTGGTATGGCTATGAAATTAATCAAGCCCAAAGCATTAGGTACTCAGACACACATACTGTATATTCTACACGTACATACTGCACGCACGCACGCACACACACACACACAGTTGACTACAACTGTTGGTATCAAGGATACAAACAATCGCCCTTATACTTACATCATCATTAAGTATTGCGCGCACACACACACACACACACACACATTTACAACTGTTGGTATCAAGGATACAAACAATCACCATCTTATTTACAAGATCATCAAGTATGTACAGATTATGGCTCTGGTGAAGCAGAGTTCGAGCTGGGTGGGGCTGAGCTTTCTTGTCCGTAGACACAAGGGTGCTGTGCGGGAACTGGGTGAGAAGGGTCATCCTAGAAGGAGCCAAAAGAAGACAGCTAGTTAGGTAGTCCTGGTGGTGTCAGGAGGACAGGAGGCATTCTCAGGGTTATGCAGGAGCAAGGGGTAGACCTGTGCTGTTGGCTTTGCTATGGCGGCATAGGGAACGACTCCTGCAGCACCAAGCAGGACAGGACCCATGGCGCCCTTGGGCCCCACAGGGCTCGGCTTGACGGGCATGCCTTGCCACTGTTGGGGGTACAGGGAGCCAGACACCACCCCGCCACCGTAGGCGCCTCCAGGCAATATATAGCCTTGTGGGAGCATTGAGGAGCTGGTAGCTAGAGCTGTGGGCATACCAGGGCCTGAAGCAGCAGCAGCAGTCAGTGAGCAGGACAGAGGCAGGTGGAACTTGTTGGGGGCGACAGGGTTGACCTAGAGCAAGAAGTGGAGTTTAAAGAAAGACAATGAGGCCCTTGCCATGTCAATGGCGTGGATCAAACCCAACCTCTCCCTCCTGACACGCATGGCCTCTTAGCGCCATGTACCTCGTGTGTGGCTGCTATGCCTTCAAGGTCCTGCCGCCGTCTCTGCTCTTTGATCTGATTCAGGGAGGGCCGTGGCTGATGGGCGGCGGCTAGGGTCTCCTTCGCCCAGTCATCCACCAGTTTGTGGAGGTCGTCGGTGAAGGTGCCCTTCTTGTTGTTGCTGTTGTTGGTCTGGACCTGAGCCAGGCCTGCCACTGGCTGGGGACTATGAGACGCCGCGGCGGCCGAGTTGAGCGAGGGCTGAGGGTGATCGGAAGCCGTCTGAGCTCTGTGAGGTGACCCTGAAAAGACGAAGAGCACTTGTTAAACGTGGCCCTGCTACACGATTCTAAAACTAATCAATTGGCTGCTTTACGTCTACTGCAATTGAAGGCATTTTTGCAAACAATTACTAGCAAAGCTGACAATCATCTCAACTACAAAATCATTTCAGTCAGCTAGCATTTAATTAATTAACACTTTATGCCATAGTGATTCTGAATACAAAAAATAGTGTATTAATAGTGACTAAGTGAGCTTATTTTGCCCAACAAACAGCCAAAGGATTACATCTTAGATGACCATTACAGAAATGAACAAATAAATGAAAAACATAAAAAGTGATGCGCAGGCATCCACGATATGCACCAGTCACGATATGTAGGCTCACAGCCATGCATGACACACACAAACGCGTACTGAAGTACTATGTGAAGTTCTCCTTGCATTTGTTAGTTTCAACCCACATGTCCAACAAAAGCCACCACGTTATAAAATGTCACACAGCACACATATATTCCAAAGAGTGCCCATGCAAACACATCCAAGAGAGGAAACCAAACAATAATAGTGAGTAGTATTATAAATGTAAAGTAAATGAGATAGTTACTACTACTGCGCTCTTTGCCTAGACATAGTCGTTTCAGAGTGGACCCTATAAAGAGGCAGAACAGCACAAGACAGAAAGACAGTTAGGCCAGTACACACTGCACACCACAGTTCTGTGGACAAGCTGCTTCTAAGCCACACAGAGCTATCAAAATCCATCAGGGAGAGAGGAGGAGGAGGAGGAGGAGGAGGAAGACGGGATACGTGTGGTTTACAGTAACTTGCAATAATGCCAAACAGAATGTGTAGAGTACCAACAGAAAGACCTAGGACAGAGAGCAAACCTTGAGCCATTGGCCGTGTTGCTCTCTGTAAACTCATTTTGGGTTAGGGCTTGGACAAATGTTTGCCTCTTTGTAACCCTAGAGTGTGTCCTTTTAGAGACCATCACGAGGATGTGTGCCACCATTACAATAAACAGAAATGTAATCAAGACCTCAATTAAAGAGTTGTTGAGTATTGAATTTGAATTAAAGCATTGTATTAGCTACCCTCACAAATAACAGGCCAAATAATGCTCAAATGTAATTTTCATAAGACATAATGTGACTTAATGCTTTTGCCTTTTGGTACACAAAAGCCCATTAGCAAGTAACGTGTGTAATAGGAAAATATGGCTCTTTGTGAGGAGAATTTTGAATCAGAGCGATTCCTAGTGTCGGTGCAAATATGCCTGCAAGTCAAATTACAGGAGAGAAAAACGAAAAAAAAGAAAACACACAGAGCACTAAAATACTAGCCGGGGCACGTCAGAGTTGGCGCTCGTCAAAAACATGCATGGAGACAGGAGAGGTGAAAGAAGATAAGAACATTGGTGATACAGCCCTTGATATTGCAGAGCAAGTCTCCATCAGTGCCCTGCCGACGCCTGCACCATGCACGTCTTCCCCGTCCAAACATGCGGGACAGAGAGAGTGCTCCTCTAACACGGGCTCGGCCAATCAGGGCACTGCACACGTGTGCGCAGTGCCTTTGGTTTTGGAGATGTCAAACAATTAAGTCAACGGGACGAAACAAAATAAGGAGTACAAAGGCTTTGATGCACACGCACGCACGCACACACACACACACACGGCATCATCTGCCCATGTTTGGAGAAGACTAGCTTTATGCCATAAACAGTGCTTGTTGTGGGGGTCTGCTTACTAAAGCCAGAAGCAGTGCACAAAGCATTTGTATGGGGAAAGACATTCAACCCACAAAAACAACATGAGCTTAATGGCACTGAGGTAAGGAGGACTAAAGAAAAATAAACATTGTATGTATGTTTGTCACACACAGGCCTCAGTGAGCAGCACAAGGTAGAAGATCCACTATATCAAATATAGAAGAATTCAAACGGATCAGGAGAAAGAAGTGAAATTAAACACATGAGATGAGTGAGGGGGGGGGGGGGAATAGAAAGGAACAAATACAAACAGATGGACAGAGACACAGGTCCACTGAGGAATCTAGTGCGTGGCTTGCTACTAGATTTATAGGTCACTCTCTCTGACGTTTGGTGGTAAACCGTCCAGCCTGCAAAAATTAATATAAGAGGGAAGAAGAGAAGAAACAAGAGACACTTATGTAAAAAGAGAGACTGGGATGAGAATCCCCCACCATTAATCGCACCAGCAAAGGATACTTAAGAGACAGAAGGTATGTGAACCAGGAAAAAAAATAAACACAATGTCCACATTCGCTACTGGGATTAGTCAGCAAATAAGCAATTGTGCCACAGCTGCTTTACACATTCAGTTTGTATGTGTATATATCTGATGCATCCATATCATGTGATGGCGGGTGCAGCATATCAAACGAGACACATTCAGACACCCCAATTAGTAGCACATTATTTTAGGCATCCCGGTTTACAGTACAATAATATGTGCCATCAAGTTAGGCAATGTACTGTGTGGACACCATGACGTAAGATCACATACAGTAGGTCAAACTGTTGATGGTTACGAATAGACTTAGTATACCCTTAAATTCACATGTTTCTACACACTATAAACATTCATCATACCCAGACCAGTCTGTGTGTGTGTGTGTGCACGTGCTGGTGTGATTAACCCTGCACGTGCACACACGCTGTGGATGTACCTTGGCCAGGGCCTGCCTGGGTGGCAACGCCGTCAGCGTGCAGCCCAGCGTAGATATTGTCCGAGGACAGGGAGCCCCTGAGGGAGCAGGGCTGCTGGGTCAGGACCGGCTGTGTGGGGAGGTTGGGCAGGGTGCTGGAGCTGGTGCTCCCGGAGTGGGCGGAGCCATCAGACAGATGAGAACTCTTTGCCGGGGAGCCAGATGAGCTGGCAGCGCTCTCACCTTGGTGGGGGTGGGGCATTGATAAACACTGTGAAGTACGGAACATTTCACGCGGCGGTTAAATGCACTGGCTAACTGCGGGCTACGTGGTGCACCTTTTCTGTCAGCGGCGGAGGAGTTCAGGTTGTTTTTGAGCTGCTGCACCATTGGGTTGAGCAGTTTGCCAGCCTTTAGCTTGTGTTTGCTCGCCCTGCGTCTGCGGCCACTGGGGGGCGCCGCGTGAAGCAGGCCTACGCTGTGGGGCAGGGTTTTGCCCAGCTCCTTGTACAGACACTCGACCTCGCTCCTCTGGAACGCCTGCAGCTCCGAGATCTCTTTCATGTGTCTGAAACAAACAAGCTGGTTAGCAGCAGCTTACAATAACTGAGGTATACGCCATTCCTCTACAAAGCAGCTGTCATGTATACGAGTTCAATTTATTCCACAAAGGTCATTCAGTGTCTGTTAAATCTCTGTAGCATTTTATGAGTATAATAATTGGTGGAAATGCGAGTGGAAGGTGTCAGGCCAGTGTAAGCCAACATACCCATTAGCCACTGCTGTTTTTCTCAACTAGATTTGCAAATAGTGGGGGTTACTACCATTTTGTTGAGTGTTAAAATGTCGCCACTGACCAGCATACAGACCAGCCACATTCTCAGCAGGCAACAAATGGTCTAAACACAGTGAGCGACTTAGGGTAGGATATGGCACGAGGGGGCCAATTGTTATAGTGCCACTGGACACCCTGGTATCCAAACTGACCGTGACCTTTTGCCACTCGTGTATAAAATGTGCAGTGAACACAATGGACTGACTTTTATACACTTTCATTTGTACAATGTATGCCATTCTGTTTGCCTGGATACATTGTTATAGCTGTATATTACCCTTGGTGTAATGCCAATTGTTTCTGCCTACTTGGCCTGCATACTATTGTGTCCTAACCATCCTGAAAGGCTTCTTACCTCCCCTGCCAGTGCCTTTGATGCTGGGGAGGTAAATCCTTACCCAATAAACATACAGGGGGTGTTGTTTGTGTCCATATAAAACGTGGGCCTGTGCTAACCTGACACGCCACATATATTGTTAGACACAAGTGGCATCAAAAGCCTTTGACTTTACAAGACATGATTGGATGAACCATGTCTGCAATTGTTAAGTTGTTGTCAAGTAGCTTTCCGCTGTCGTCACACTTAAACCGTGCCAGTAGCCATCAGTACATTTGCTGATGGCCAAGTTCAGTTGTACTCAATTGTAAGTCACAAGGATTTGAAGCCCCACTGAAGCCAAGCCTTTGCCACCCTTTGCCAATGTGACAAACCAACTCCATGCAACTAGAGTAGTCTTACTTCTCTCTGAGCTTCTGCAGCTCCTTCTTCATGTCTGCGTCCTCAAACTCAGAGTCGTTGTCGCTGCTGACGTAGGACGAGTGGACGTACGCCCCGGTGGGCGAGGGCCCGTGACCATTCATCGCCGCGGCTTGTTTGCCGGGCGAGTCGAAGCTCTGCGCACTAACGCTGCGGCCAGAGCGCCGCAGGAAGGCCACGGCCCTCTTCATGAGGTCGCTTCCGCTGTGCTCCGAGAGGGCAGGGCCTAGGGGCGGGGCCACGCCGCCGCCGCTGTCCTCGTCGCCCGAGTCGGAGTCAGGCCGCAGGGTGTGGTAGCGCTGGACGGGGCCGCCTATGGTGTGGGCCCGGGGAATGAGGGAGGGTGTGAGGTCAGGGCTGGTGGTGCCCATGTACATGTCTGGAGGGGCAGAGCAACGCTTGCTGTTGTGGGCTCTGGGGGTCCCTGCGGTGTCGGCGTCGGCAGTGGCCACGGAGAACGTGCTCACCGCCACGCAGCCCTGTTCTCCGCTGCCCGGACCCTCACTGTGGCTGTGAGATCCGCCCAAGCCACCAGGGGGGGCTGCAGAGCTGCAGGCGTCGATGCTCGGCCTGTGTCTCTCCAAACGAGAAATGACATCCGGAGGAGTTGGGACGATCTGGGGGAGAAAGAGAAGCCCATCACTATAACAACACACAACAGAGATGACTTGCACATTGAAGCGTTGAGTGGGAACTTACCTGGAAGCGGCCTTTGAAGCCATGTGAAATGGAGCTGGTAGGTACATCTTCCCCATCACAAGACAAGCTACAGCCTTAATGGGGGTTTTCAAGGGAGAACTTTTAAACAACGGACGCATTATTACTGCAATGCATTTTTGGTACTGCGGGGATAAATATTGGCACAATGTGTCAGAAACACTAAGTAACAAATGGTCGGGTTTTGGGTTGCATACCTGCCACTGCTGAGTCACTTAGGGCTCCCAGGCTGTCTGTACGTTCAGGGATCTGGGGCTGAGGGAGATGGGGAAGTGGTGGGGGCGTGAGAAGGACTTGCCCTCAGATTAATATACACAAACAAACAGTCAAGTTTAAGATGATTCATCTGGCTAACAGCTATCACTTTGTTATCTCTCCCAATCACAGTAGTATTCCGTTTCTTCAGCCAATAGCACACGGCAGAATGGAGAGTGCTTCCGTTAACACTGACATTGCAGTTGGCTCGCCGTTAGCTCGCCACCAAGCCAAGCTGCCCAACACAAAGACACAGAACACACACGTACCAGAGGCTCCCCCTTCTTCCGGGCGACGGCGTCACTGCTCGGGGAGTCGGAGACGGGCGGCGAGCCCACCTCCGAGCCGGCGGAGCCCTGCGGGTCAGAGGAGGCGCCGGGGGGCTGGGAGGGCGCGTGCTCCTGGTACAGCAGGTTCCTCAGCTTCTCGTCCAGCGTCTTGATGGTGCGGTCCACAAACTCCACCCTGCGGGGGCCCTCGCTGTCCGACTCACCCAGACCCCCACTGCTGCTGCCGCCGCCGCCGCCCGGCTGCTGGCTCGCAGCCTGGGCCTGCTGTGATGCCTGGTGGGCGGGGCTCTGGGGCTGGGAGGTCACCGCCCCACTGGGCTGCATAGGTGTGGCATACGGCTGCTGCAGCACCACGGGCTGATGAGGGGCTAGCTGGGCGGCTAGCTGTGGGGCTAGCTGTGGGGCTAGCTGTGGGGGCAGGTCTCCAGCTGGACTGGTCTTCTGGTCTGGCTGGTTAGACGCGTTAGCGGGGGCCGGGTCAATGGCTGCGCCGCTCTGGCCGGAACCCACGTCCAGAGAGACTGGCGGCGCGATGGCGCAGCATGGGATGTCCGTTACCATGGAGACGGCGGCGACACAGGGCTCATCCGCGGGAGGGGAGTGTTGCCGGCTGACGCCAGCCGCGGGCGCTGATGGCCGAGGCTGATGCACGCGGGCCTGCCCCGTGTTGGGGGGCTCCTGAAGGGGCACCGAGGGGGAGGAGGAGGAGGAGGAGGGGGCGGGGCCCAGCACAGATGCCGCTGGCCTGGGGCTGCTGGATGGGGCCGACCATTCAGCTTCTGTGGAAAAGTAAAATGTAATTGAGGAAGAGAATGATTGCTACAATTGTTTGGCTAATGACGGGGGGGGGGGGGGGCTGTGTCCTGAAGCCAGACCAGCGCTGGAACATTGCTCGTCTTCTCCCATTAGAACCTGCCAGTGTTAACATCTGCCCTTCATGGCTGCAGGAAGCCGCCATTATATAATTGACCCTCACAGCTTGCTGCAAAAACAGTAATTTCCTCAACAGAAAATAGACAATGATCTCCTTGTGCCTTCCTCCAACTAGTTCAGTTGGTTTATTGTGTCATGGTGTCAGCATGTACTGCATTGTTCCTGTCTTATGCAGTACTATGCTGCTTTATGTTGTAATACCCAAAACACATTCCGATAGCTTGGTTGTATGGTGATTACAATCTTGACCCACAGTATTAGAAAGTTAGTATTAGAAAATCTCACACACACACACACACACACACACACACACACACACCCTTGGTGGTGGTATGAGATGAGGTCCTCTCCATCTCTGGCGTGGGCGTCTCAGCCACGGGGCAGACGATGAACCAGCGCTTGCCAGTGTGCAGGACTATAACAGACACAAGCACACACATCACAAATCTACAGTATCTAATTGTGAGCTAGAGAGTCTGACATTACAAGAGGTGAGCAGGCTGTTTCACATACTTCGAGGAAAAAATAAAAAGGCTCAGTGCCTCAAGAGAACGCCATTATCACAATTTTTATCTCAATGTCAGACCAGAACCTTACAAAGTCATTACTGTATGACGATAAACAAAGACAATCATGTCAGTCGTGTTTTGGTCATAACCTGACACACAGCCTTACCATTTTGCTGGTACACCAACTGCGTGTGTGTGTTGGGCGTAGTGGCTTTTAAACCCTAAAGGAAAAAAAAAAGGTAATTACAGACCATTGATGCAGGTGTATTCAATTATTAGACAACATTTTCAAAAAGGCAGCCTAGATAGCATAGTGTCTCATCAAAAGGTGTCCTTGCCTAGGCCTGTTGACAAGCCTATCGCCACTCAAGTCCACGCCAACAGCCTCCCTCACCTCTGTCACCAGTGTACCAGCTCCTTGGCTCTGTTGGGGACTGCCTGCCTGGTCAGAGCCTTTCTCTCCCTCTGTGTCCTCGCTCAACATGTCCTCTGCCTTGTCCACGATGTCCTTCAGCTGCTCGATGAACACCTCCTTCTCCAGGGGCAGAATGAAGTCGTTCTCCACCTGGCCGCCCGAGAGCGTTGAAATTGATAGAATAAAAGCAATATACCAGTGTGCATATACATTATGGTAGTGTTGATACAAAGGCATGTCAGAAGGTAAAACATTTGTGAATCAACTTTGCCTTGATAAGCAGTTTTAATCTGTGGGCGGGGAAGGACGATGCTAAACCTTCTAAAATAATGCATTTCACACAGAAAAATGTGATTTTACAGCAGCAAATTATTATGAAAACCCAGTAGAAAACCAAATCTACTCTGAACACCACGCATCAGTTTTGCTAGCGGTTGTGGGTTCCTCAAGCACAATGCCTAAAGGCTCATCTGCTCCTTAAATGTAAATTGCTAAATTACACGATTGTACAAATAAGCTTGTGGATATCAGGTGAGTGGTAAAGATGAGCGCAAGCCACTTTATTCTATTTAAAAGAATGTTAGTCTTTATAAGGTCACGCTGGCCTTGTTCTTTCCTTCCTAAGTGTCAGGTAAGGTGGTCTCAGGTGGGTGTTAAGTTATGTATTTGCCCAAGGCCATATGCAGTACATTCCACATGAATGAGGTAGGAGTTATGCTCCATTAAATATTTACTGCATCTAGTTTTAAACACGATTATCCAAACACAATATTAATTGGGGTTGAGAGGAGAGAGGGAAGACATTTTTGCTGCAATGCAGCAGAGAAGATGGGGCGTTTCAGTTCTGCGCCATGACAGAGGATCTCAGGCAGTGCACATCTCGGTGTGTTCCCTCCCGCTCCCTTCCCAGTGTGAATGAGGTGGCAACAATTCAGTCCAATTCAGTCAATACCATATAAGTAGCAATCTCCTCAGGTGCATCGCCATCCAGATCAAATTTGAATGTGACCATTTTGTGGTTGTGCGTTTCCAGCTGACACTCCACCATCTTGTCCCCGGTGTTGCAAACCTATACCGAGGAAAGGATACACAAGGAGATCCTTTACTACTATTATTATAGCCACAACCCACAGAAAGAAGTAGTTTGCATGCAAGTATGCACAATTACATACAGTATAAGAATACCTACAGAAAGTTTTGACAAACTAGATTTAAAACAAAAGGTTTATTGATTAACAATTGTAAAATAATTGATTCTCCCACTCAATTATTCATGCATGACTGAGTTGCCGTTAGTGTATCATAACAAATGTGTGTGTGTGTATTCATGTGTGTGTGAGTGAAGGTCATCTGCTGGTCACCCACATTGAGCATGCTTAGTTTGATTCTGGCGATCTTCTCCTGGCGCGAGCGTGTGCGCGTGGATCTGCGATGGTGCTTGCGGACCTTTCCACCGAGCGTTCCCTCGTAACCATCACTCATAATCTCCATGCCTGACATGGTGTCTGAGTTCACGCTGGTGTTGGGGAGAACCATTCAAGATGAGGTAACTCGTGAGAACAAACAAGGCATACAACAAAGCACCACTGTGTTTATGTTCCCAAGTACAGATGCAGGGCTGTGTAGTAACCAGATTATTTTTCCCAGCATGCACACTGAACTGGCAGCTAGCCGACCATGAGTAGATAGCCGCTAAATTATTACAATCACTGACTATAGGATCGGATGTTCAAGCCATAATTACAGTGAGAACACCCAATCACTGTAATAACAACCCCACTATTAGATCCACGTCAGTGGATATAGCAGAGTAGGTTGATCCACAAATCTCAAGGATACTTGCTTACACACTGCATACTAAATACCATGTACCTAGCATACAGAAGGAAGGCGACCAGGCCTGCACAGTAAGCAGTAGCATGTTTTTCCAGTTCTTCTGCGGTGAATATCGGCGGATGCAATTTCCATTACATGGACACGAGTGAGAAACGCTTTAGTCAATCTTAATTCATGTGTACCGTCGTGATTTTATCAGTTTGGTAATGGATATACAGGAATATTACTCTCAAGAATAAGCATCAGAACAATCCAAATAAAGATGAGCTGGCACCTGTCATAGCTTTGTCCCGCTGTCGGTTTCTCTGCCCCTTGATCCTGCAGAGAGGGGGACGCAACCACACAAAACAGATTAGAACGGAAAAGCCATTTCATTATGGAGACGCTGGTTCCAAAACAAAATGTGAGAGGAGATGAGAGGAAGTGGAGTGTAAAGAGACAGACGGACAGACAGAGCGCGAGCAGGCGAGACAGACAGACAGACAGATGTGGGCATACTGGAGGAAAGAAGATCCCAGCATGCCACGTGTCTTTACCTCCAGGCTACAGTCTGCAGGGCCCTGGCCCCCTGCAGACGCACCGGGCTGTTGATGCTGAGGCAGGCCGGGTGTGACGGGGGCTGTGGGCGCTCTCTGGGAGTCTGACAGCTGACCCTGGTACTGGGCCTGTGCCTGGCAAGGGTTCTGGTTGTGGTCTAGCGGGGCGGCAGCCATGGCGGTGCCACTCCCAGACCCGCTCTGTGCAGGTGGGGCGGCGGCAGGAGCAGATTGGGCTGGTAACGGCTCTGGATGGCTAAGCTGGGTCTGTTGCAGGACCTGATAAAACAAGCACACAGGACCAAGCATCACTTTGTTGCAGCCGCTTTAAAAGTGTGATTGGCCAATTGATATGAATGCTGTAAAAGGCGTATCAATTTTTCCCATAATAGTGTTGTGCTGCTAGGCAACTGTGTAGACAAACAGAAATGTCCGTACCCCAAACAGTTACAGACACCATTGGCTACATTTAGACCGCAAGCCTTTACCTTTGCAAGACAACATTTTTTTTACAGACAGACCGACCGAAAAAATTATAATAATTTCGCCAGTATCATATTCTAGTGAGAATTGTAACTGTTTTGAACAGACCCGGCCGGGCATGCACAAACATACCAGCAAACTATTTTCTTTTTTGTGTGTATTATGTGTGCATTAGTCACTCCGTGAATGTCTATCTACAGTGACGTCAGCGTCTCATGAATTCTGATTTGACTGAGATTGCATTGCATCGAATCAATGATTTAGGACCAGATATGAAAGTGGCCCACATCAGATTCCATTTGATTTGTGTTGTAAACACACTGGGGTGAAAAAAACAAATAAAATACAAAAATGTGTTTTTTGTCAATGTACCCCAACACACACACACACACACACACACACACACACACACACACACACACACACACACGATTGGGCTGCAGCCTTCATATTTACCTGCGTTAGAGGCAGTGTGCCGGGGTTCGGGGGCGGCACAGTGTGCGTGTGTAAAGGGTGTGCGGTAGGGGCCGCTACATAGGCAGAGGGCGTGCGGGGGGCTTCGGCGCTAACGGCCTGCTGAAGCGCAGGGTGACCCCGGTGCAGGGGCGACGTGGGTGAGGGCGTGAGGGATGCTAGCGTGCACTCTGCGTGCGCCGGGGACACGGGGGAGAGGGTGGGGGTTACAGGGAGAGCCGGGCCAGGAGAGAGGAAGGCGGGAGCTGACGTGGGAGAGGAGGAAAAGGGCAGGGAGGTGGAAGAGCGAGGGTGGGAGGAGTCAGGGTCAGCCGGAGCCGTCACCACTTGGATAGTAGGGTACTGGGAGGGGAACTGAAGACAAGGAGGAGAGAGAGGAAGAAACAATACAAATCTAATTAGAGAGTAAAAGGCGCAGGGTATGGAAAGACACCGAGGTCGAGTCAGCAGGCCGTGTGAAGTCATCCCTGTGAACGCCGCTTATATACGGACAACACAAGGCCCTTCACCGTCAAATATAAACAACGCCAGGCCAAACTAATGGGGGTACCTGGTGTGGTGGCGGCAAAGTAGAGGCAATGTGCCCGGGCTGGAGCTGTGGGTGGACGAGGGTCTGGGCCAGCGGCTGCTGAGGCGGCAGCGCGTGAACTGGCACACTGGACGCCGACCGGCTCACAGTTTGTCCTTCTTGACCGAGCTGGTCAAGATGGTCAGCACACACGGGGTATGAAACACACACAGAGAGAGAGACAGACAGAGAGAGACAGAGAGGGGGGTTATTGGAAGGGCAGGCTCATAGCGTTTCACCTGTCAGTTCAGGGGTCTGCTTTTCCTGCTACTGACCCACACCAGAATGGCTCCCACTTTCCATCCTGTGCTCAAGACTATAGACACACTGCCTGTGCTGCGTGCAACTCCCCGTAACACAGTACCGGTTAACAAGCCTGAGGAAAGATGGCGGACAAAGCCGCTACTCTTGTTTTCATTACAGTTTCATTGAGACCCAGAGGAAACTGCTATTTAAACTAAACAAAAGGGTCACCGCCGCTCATCTCATCAGTATGCAGTGTGCAAGTGAATCATACATTGCTGAGTGTGTTTAGAGGAAGGGAGTTCTACCTGATGCTGGAAGGCTGCAATGTACAGATAGGGTTGGAACTGATGGGGAAATAACAACACAGAACAGAGCAGGGTCAGAGGGGCTGGGAAAGCAACAGGAGGAATGGAACGTCCTTTAAAGCGACCTCAGCTTACCTGTTGGGCCGTGGCTGGGTAGCTCTGGTGTGCTACTGGGCCGGGCGGATAGCTCTGCCCTGCCGCTGCAGGTGCGACAGGCACGTACGGGGCCCCCGGCGGTTTTTGTTGTTGTTGCTGCAGGCTGAAGGCAGGGGGCGCGTTGCAGAGAGAGGCGGGGTCGCACTGGTTGGCAGCAGGGTGACTTTGCTGAATCGCAGGGATGTGCCGCACGGCTGAGGCCTGGGGCAGCTGCTGTGGGACGTCTGCGTGCGTGTGCTGCTGTTGCAGCGCAGGACCCTGCTGATGCTGCTGCTGCTGCTGCTGCTGGACGGCTTGCAGGGCTAGCTGGCCGTGGGGAAGCGCGGCTTGGACACGGGCATGCCCGATTTGGAGGGCGTCCGACGGGGCCGTCGGCAGCAGGAGCTGCCCGGAGAGCTGCTGGCTGCACTGCGCCAGTGTGGACGAACACGTCGCCTGCCCGGGAGGACACAGGACGGCCATAGCCGGGGGGAGGAGGGACGCCGAAGGCGGGGCCGCTTGAATGGGAGCCGCGTGGGCCTCGGCGGTCTGCTGGGCTTGCGTCGGAGCGGAGGAAGGCGGTGCAGCCGCTGCGGGCTGCTGCTGTTGCTGCGACGCGGCTTGGCTGTGGTGCAGGGCGGGTAGCGCGTGGCCAGCCGCGGCGACCTGCACGCCGGGTGCCGAGGAGAGGCTGGGTCCAGGCTGGAGGTACTGGATGGGAGCACTGCAAGAGGAAACGGCCTGCAGCGAAGGCTGGTTCTGGAGCCCCATGCACGTACTCTAAGGGGACAGCGCACAGGGAAACGGGTTGGAGGGAATTACTCTAGCCTCAGGATTAAACACACACACACACACACACACACACACACACACACACACACACACACACACACACACACACACAATGACATCATGATAACCAGCACACCACAGCAGGTGCTAAGTGCACCAAGGGGAAGAGAGGGCTTGGGGGAAGTTAAGAGACACCCCGCCGTCCACCAAAAGCCATCTGTCCGTCGGAGGAAGCGTCGCGGAGGGGCTGGGGGGTGGGGGTGGCGTCGAGGCCAAGCCGGGAAGAAGAGACAGCTGCACATTGTGTCAGTGAAGCGGAAGCGAGGAAACGTTAAGGATATAGGCCGGCTCTAGGAGGGGACTGACAGTTAAGGGGAACAGGGCTTGGGCATCTGCCAAGAGAGCTTCTCATTGCCCCCCCCCCCCATCCCCATCCCCTTATGACCAGCTGACAGATCACAGATCTGGGGAAAGGAGAGAAGGCCCATGTACTGTGTGCAGGGAGCAAGGTGCGGACAGCAGAGCAGCAGACCAGGCCACCTCCAAGCAGAATAGCCTTGTTGCTCTCCGATGCGGCGGCAAGGGGTCGGGCTCTACAGGGTGAAGGTTCCACCTACCACTCCTCCCGCAGCACTGGCAGCGTGCGGCTCCCCAGCACAGTAACTGGCCCGTCGGCCTTGGAGGGGAGGGGCCCTGAGGCCGCCGTCTCCGTAGCTACGGCAGGGCCTGTGGGCGGCCGGCGGACACAGTGGGCCGGGCACGTGGCCGGCCGTCTTGCCACCGATGATGTCCAGCAGGGAGCGCTGCAGCGCAGAGAAGTCGGAGCGCTCGCTGGGACTTCTGGGCCCTCCTGACCCGGGGGCGTCGTGCTGGTGCCTGTGGGCGCACGGGACGGGGGTGCGGTGCCCCGCCTCCCGACACCGCGGCAGGAGCAAGGAGAGGCAGGCGTGGCACTGGTGGCAGATGTGCGACACGCGCTCGCTGAGGTCCGAGTGTCTGCGGGCGCACACGTGCAGCGGCGGGCTCCCGTACGCCGCGTCGCTATGGCGACGGGACTCCGGGGGCGACGCGCCCTCTGAGGGGAAGCCGTCCGCGGCCTCGCTGCACTCCGGCTCGGCGGGACCGAGCTCTGATTGGTGGGCGGGGGCGGGGCTGATGGAGCGGGTCTTCTGGGACAGTAGGGCGTGCAGCTGGGCTATGTGGTCGGCCCGGAGCGTGTCGACAACCGAGGTGCTCCCGCGCCGCGCGCAGGCTCCGGCCGGCGCCAGTGGCTCCGGGCCGAGAGACGTCTGCCACGTGCCGCCTCTGTGGCGGTAGCATGGCGGCTCTGTGGCCCAACAAGAGACGATACCCTGGCACTAGTCCAACAGAAAAGGCGTTAACTCAAAACACACACAGAGAAAGATGTGACAAGAAAATCAACAATGAAGCGGTGATGGTGATGAACAGGTTGGAGGAGCAGATTATGTTTGGAACGGCACGCGTACATTATGCACGGACATGTACATGGCGTGTGTATTAAGGAGGACTTCTGTCCACCATATGCGCATGTCTCCATCTATCCCAGACTTGGCACCGGCGTGTCGTGATTCTTCCGTCGCGTGCATATTGTCCACGCGGCCAACCATGTGTTTTTTAAAAAATTTTTATTTTAAAGCCGTTCCCCGTGTGAATCCCTATGAATGCAAGCTGGCCACATTGGGCGTGTTCTGGTACAGACCTGCTGCGTTGCCATGGTGATGGGCTCCAGCAGGGACTGGTAAAGGACACTGTGCTGGCTGCTGTGACAGTCCGAGTACACAGCGGAGCCCAGACCACTGTCAAACGTGCTGTCTGCTGCAGAGAGAGGGAGGGGGGGGGGGAGAGTTGGGCGGGGCAGGTTGCTCGTTATAGACGTAAGACACCTAAAGGAGGTCTGAGATCAACGTCAATGCCTCTCTGAGCAGGGGACACGCCTTACATGTTACGGAGGTGCCACTGGTTGGCAAGTTGTGCACCCTGTTGTGTTGATCCACCTCGGCCTCCTCTGGCTCCAGGGGAGGGGGGTGCCCGCCGTGCGTGCCCGCAGCAGAGGGGCCCTGGGCCAGGGACGTCTGTGCCCCGGGCGCCCGTTCGGTCTGGTCGGCTGGAGCGTCGGCGGAGACGGTTCTCTCCCGTCTCCATTTGATCAGTGCCACGCGGTCCCTGATAGACTTTCCCACGGTCTTGGCGTCGCTCTCCTGGAAGAAGCCAGACTCCACCTGGTAGAGAGGGGGAATGTGTGAGGGTATTTTTAGAGCTGTGACAAGAGACGGAGCATTAGCGAGAGAGAGCAAGAAGCAAATCTATTTTAGGGGGAAATCACAAGAGACGAGGACAATTCCTTCTGCAGCTCGGTTCAGTGAGTTCACAACAAAGACGATGGGGTAATGTTACCTCTGCCAGTAACAGCCGATGTGAAGGCATGGAGCAAACGGCCTTACAGCCAATTCAACAGTACTCAATTATATTATAACCTTTATTTAAATGCATGCACAAGCTATAATCAAATATACTGGTTCCCAGTACAAAGGATGGAAGTGTTTAAAACGTGAGTCGTGAGAATCAGAACTTGTGACTCCACTTGGACTTGCCTTGTGTGAGACTCGACATGAATGCAGAAACTTGATCAGAGTTTGTCCTGGCTAAACCCAGAGCAATAGCATGTCAACAACAATGGCCTGAACAACAAAGCCCTCTATGAAGATAAACCGAGTTTTAGTCCTATGCTGCAAGCCAGTGACCCATCTGTGGGGAAATTACTCGTGAACTTAACCAGACCTGACACAGGGCCAAGGCGACTGTGCCACTCCCATTGAGCTGGTGGCCCACATGTCTTATCACAGCCCCAATAACATGTGCAGCATGAACACATGAGATGAGGAGAGTGGACCATTGAGCAAGCGAGGAGGTGAGTTAGAAAAGCTAATTGAAGATTTGTACATGGTCACAAACGGCACTGCTCAAAACAAGTTTGAGTGAATATCACCAACAATAGAAACAACATTCAAGCATTTCCCGTAAAACAAATGTGTCTTTATCTCTCACACCCTTTTTAGAACTGCTGTACGTGTCGTGTACACACGATGAATCATCCACGTCCTTGCACAATATCTGAGCCTGTAAATGCAAAACAAACCTTGTGCTCTATGTGGAGCATTCCATACAAACAAACATTTTATTCTGGTATTAAGATTTTATTGCTTGTCAGCCAATGTGGGTTCTTTTTACAACTGGTTAAAAACATACCGCCGCCCCCCCCACACACACAAACCATTAAAATGGTTGACCCCATGCATCATCCTGACCAAACTACACAATATGCCGTGTTTATGGAAGAGGTCATCACAATGCAGACTTATCTTAGAGAGGATATCATGCAAAGGCAGGGAAGGGAAATGAAAAACAACAACACTGAATCCTAGAATCGCAGGCCATGAGTGGCAAGATGGCGCCGTTGAAGGGCGACACGCTAAGAGCTACTCGCCCCCATCTTTCCTAGGTCTCCACATGTCAGACTCCTTATCCTGGTCTCTACATGTAGGGGCAGTTGCAAAAAAAAGCACAACAAAGGCTATACTTTTTGAGGTGTCTTAAAAAATTTGGCATGTCCACTAAAACTCTTACATTTTTACCGAGCTAATATAGAAAGTATTTTAACCGGAAGCATGCTGGTTTGGTTTGGTAACACCACAACACAGGATCAAAAACTTTTGAGGAAGATTGTGAAAACAGCTTCTAAGATCATAGGATCACCGCTACCCGAGTTAGAGGAGATTTACTCCAGACGGTGTACGAAGAAAGCACTTCGCATTATGGAGGACTCAAGTCATCCAGTGCACCACCTTTTCTCTTATCTCCCGTCGGGAAGGCGCTTACGAAGTATCTGTGCTAGGACGTCCCGCCTAAGAGATAGCTTCTACCCTAAAGCAGTTAGGGCTGTTGTGGCTGTGGGGCTGCTTTGCTTTGTTTTAAATTGAATTATGGTATGTGAATATGTGTACTCCATGTCAAGTACTTTGTTCACTACAGAGATAGTATGTAAGTGGGCATGTGCCTGTATGTTTATGGGCATGGTGTTAATTCTATTGTATATTCTGTTGTATATTCTACTGCATGTTGTTCATTCTTATCTTATTTTATAATGTTGTGAATTTTAAGGGGGAGAGCGCCAAGGCATTACACACTTCATTGCGTTCTACTGTATTCTACTGTGGGAGCATATGACAATAAAATTGAACTTGACTATCACCAGCAATCTGCATGCGGGTGCATTCCTGACAGCTGCGATAGGCCAATGAGCTGCCAGTGACACTAGGCCAGGAGCCCCCCACACTTGCTTACCAACCCTCTACAATAACTAGTAAGATTAAAACATAGAATAATAATAAAATAAAAAATAAAAATAAATAAATAAAATATATTATAAAATAAAAATATGATTTCATCTTATTTTATGAAATAAAATAAGATGTTTTGAAAAGGCCTGAGAAGAGACATCACACATAAAAAGTACTATGCTGATTAATGTGGGCCCCTCGTGCAGTTAATAGAATTTAGGCCCTTAATCAGGGCTCGACATTAAGGCTCGTCAATAACAATTATTAAAGCTTAACAGTTTTTATTTGATTAACATTCCTTCCCTCACCATCTCTTGTGCTACGTCCTCTGGAATCTCCTTCTCGAGGTCAAAGGTGAATTCGATGGCTCCGGTTTCCTTGTACTTTCCTTTCAACTTCTTCGGGTCCTCCACCCACAGCTTGAGAGCTATGGAAGCCTTTTTCCCATCATCTTCCTCGGCCAGCTCTACCCGCACACCCGTGTCCTCTGCAAAGAAGGCGTGGTTCAGCAGGTCCTTGATGGAGTACCTGGGAGAGGAAACAGATGAACAGAAGGTCTGTTGTACACAACGCTACGGCTACAGTCGCACACTGTTAACACAAAATTTTCACTGCTTGATACTTTAGGGTCATCTCGTCCTTCATATGACCTTGAAATTATAAACCCACAGGAAGGTACCAACACAGAGCCGAGCTGAGCTCTGTGTTCCTGATTTTCCCAGACGACAAAGAAATCCAAAAAATAAATAACAATAACGTGCATGAACAACTATCGGCCATCTGATTATTACACGTTCTCCCAGGACAAAAAAGGCAAAGAGTGAGCCCAATCAACCTTTGGCCACAGCCTCATTTCCCCATCATACAAGCTCAATGCACACAAGCTAGTGAACCAGGAGGACACTGTGTACGTGGTGCTACCGACACAGCGGTCAGCGCTGAGTGAGGGCGGGCAAGCGATGCGAACCTGGTTGGCCCTTTGAGGACTGTCGCTCACCTCTCTTCCTTCTTTTGGCAAATGCACTCCCCAATAATCTCCTTTATTTCAGGATCCATGACCTTGTTGTAGCTGGCCGGCTTCACTCCCTGAGGAAAGGGAAATGTAAACAAAGCACTCAGAACAAGCCATGAAAAATCACAATGGTTGAAAGTGACGGGAAATAAAATGTAAATGATGCGATTGGTAAAACTGCTTTTTCATCGCTCTGCAGGATTCCATACAGTTTATGCTATACAAATGCACTGCCCCAAGTGGTTCATTAGTTCCCTAATGTGTTTGAAACAAGTGCATAACGATTACAATAAACTACAGACAGCATAGGCTGCTGTGTGTACTGTACTCAGTAGAGCTGTGGGCTTTCCTTTGATCAATGTCCTATTAATAATCTGCAGTGGTCCCTCTACTCCACTACAATGTGCATACAACAGTTAAGTATATAGCGCAGGCAGACTGGCTCTTCGTTAATATGGTTAGAAAAGGGCTTTTCCCCCAGTTGGAACATCATATGTCCTTAATCAAATAATCATGTTTACTGTCTGTTACTGTAGAAACTCCTGGTCAGTTTCCAGATTATTTATTTATATGTATGTACACAATGCGCTATATATAGAGAGAGAGATAGAGAGAGATAGAGAGAGAGAGGGGTCTCCTTCTGTGAGTCCATATGGTCAAATAGATTAGTTGGCACCGAAAAGACATTCACTAAACAACACTAAATACAAGAAAAGGTATCATCTAGGTAGAGTCAATCAGCAGCATATAAAACATTGTGATGCACAAGGTATGGCAACATGCATGCGTGTAACTTAAACCAAAAAACAACACTGCGCAACCAATTAGTTGAAACACTGTGCAGCGTGAGGTGAGAGACTCACGCTGGTGACTTTGCGGTAGATCTGAGCAGCATTCTGACACTCAGAATAGGGGTATTCAGAGGTGGCCATCTCCAGCATACACATGCCAAAGGCGTAGACGTCCACGGCCTCATCGTAGTGCTCTTCGTACATTTCCGGAGCCATGAACTCGGGGGTCCCTGCAGAGGACAAGGGGGGCGGTGGCCATGTCAACGTGGTCGTCAAGCTGCCAAGGACCATCACGCCCACTCGTTACAGTCCGGTCGCCTACCTATGACGCTCTTGGCGAAGGACGCTCTCTTCAGCGTGGCCAGGCCGAGGTCTCCTATCTTGACTGAGCCTGTGGGCCCGGTGATGAAGATGTTGTCACATTTGAGGTCTCTGTGAATGATGGGAGGGGTCCTGGTGTGGAGGAAGTGGAGACCTTTCAGGATCTGTCGGCACCAGCTCCTCAGCACCTTGGGTTTCATTACCTTAAAGCGCTTCAGGTAGCTGTAAAGAGTAGACAAACATGAACTATTTAAGCACTACATCAACTGTGAACTGCATTAGGAACTGGATACGTAACAATTCCCCATTTGAGTTGACACACTTATAAAAAGGCAGAAGCAACAATGTGTAAGCAGTGAGTAGACTGGCACGAAACCTCTCCCCCACAGACGACACATTGTATGAGAAAGTACCAAGGTAATCTAGTATTACATCAAGGCACATACACGGAGACGTACATGGGTGTTCTCGAAGGGAAGAAATGTCACACACAAAGCTGATGAAAGTCCGCCATCGGCACAACAAATATAGTGTCAAAGGCTTCAAAAGGATTTAATTACAGTGATTTCAATTCAAATTAGAATATTACAGAATGGCCTCAGAGTTTGGCAAATTACAGACGATAATTTGCTCTGGAATGCGTGCTCTAGAAATATTAAGACTAGTTCAAATGCATGCCTCTTCTCTGTAACTCATTAATCACACTTTCAACATCCCTGGCCATGCAGTTTGAATCGTGTTTTACACAATATCCTGTGTAAAAAACACCAACACACTTAAGCGGCTTGAGAAGATTGCTTTACAAAGCATTTCGACGCGTGAGGCGCCGCTGTGGATGACCGCGGAGCGATACCGTTACAAACTATTTGCACTCAGTGTGAAAGCTCCTTAGCCATCGGCGTTTCACCTGCACCGGAGAACACTTACGTTTTAAGGGTCCCTGAAGTCATGAGCTCCGTCACCAGGACAATGCACTTCTTCCCCTTGAGAGGAGACTCCCAGAAGTCGTAAAAGCGGACGATGTTGGGATGCTGAAGGCCCTTCAACATCTCCGCCTCCTCTTTGAAGCGCTGCCGCTCCAATTTGGACAGTTTACGGTCCTACAGGCATTAGGAAATGAGCAGACAATAAATATTTAGTACTCGACAGATACTCAAACATCTAAACGGAGAAGAGGCCTTCTACTAAATATGATCTGCTTGTGAATGTGCAGGACATGAAGAGAATGAAAATACACCTCTAATTAGCCATATACGCACGTTCAATATAGGGGCACACACATGCACACACACAAAAACACATTTAGATCACTGCAGCAATTTCTCAAATGTTATATATTACTACTATTTATACTAAATTTAAATTAATAATTAATAATAATAAATTTATACTATTTAAACATTATTTTTTTTGATTTACATGTAATGTATTTTTACATTCATAGACACTTTATTTGTTATACTGTTTACATTATAATAGCTTTTGTTTAATGTGCAGTGGGCCCTTCATTTCTCCTCGGCTGCATGCGCACACGCGCTGATGCCACATTCTAGGCATGGGCACCCTGGTGATGCTCAGGCCTAGTCTAAATCATGTGCAACTGGCGTATGACGCACTGCCAGCCGAAGGGGATCTCCCCACATCTGTGCACAGCCCCAATCTGCCTACAGAGAGCGATAGCGACCACAGTGGATGCCGGGGGAGCCACGGCTCGGGGCATTGACGCCCAGCCGACGCTGCAGCGACTAGGACTACAGTTCATCGATCCACCGCTCCGCCTTCCTCCCTAGATAGAAGAGGACACCCCTCCCCCAGTCTCTTTCCCTTCCCCCCCAATCCGAACCACTCCCTTCACCGCTCCCGCATATTTTAAATCAGCCTCAACCCCTTCCTCGCAGTCTCTCCAAAAACACTGACCCATGACCCCGAGGACCCGTTCGGAGACGGACCACAGTTAAAATGGGAGAATGCGTCAGACAAAGCCAAGCGAGACGTCATCAACAGAATTATTCAACGCACGGCGATCTCCCAGTGAGTGTGTAAGTGGATAAAGAGGAAATAAGCCAACAGCCTGAAACTACAAAACCAACCAACAAACACACATATGGGCAGTGGTACAAGCGCCCAGCAGAAGGAAGTGATCTCACGGCGAGGCATGGTGTGTGTCGTGATGCGTGTGTCGGGCTGCGCGTGTGGGGAAGTGATGGGGGGGGAGGGAAGAGATTTTTCTCTGCACTCTTCTGAAGCCCTATGAATAATTCAGCTCTGCAGAGAGCCCGTCCTACTGAGCCAGCCTGGATCTGTGCCAGCGGTGGGCTGGGAAGCCCCTCGCGCTCCGCATCGAGAGGCAAGCAGCATACGTTTACCTGGAAGCCATGTCAAGCATCAGCAAGGAAAACCCATAGGTACATTTCACCCCAGCACACAAAAGGACCTCGCCCCTACACACACACACACACACTATTATCTTAGCCCGTCCCCCACCCCCATTCTAATCATTCAGGAATCCTGTTGCTTTTCCTAAATAGCACCCCCCACCCCCAACACAAAGAGGTCCCCATTGACCCCCAGCACCAACTACCACGCCCTACCCCCTACTCCATTTGCTCTCCTGCTTCTGGTGTGCCTCTCAGCAGACATAGGGGGCTCCTGCATAATTCACATTTAGGCTAAGAAGTGTTGTGCAGCATGGCAAGATTCACAGACGGCCGTACTCACACATAAAGAGAAGATCAATGTGCCCCCAGACACAAATAACACACACAAGCAAAAGCATTACTGACCTGCCATATTGATATTCATAAAGAGGCATTGTATGGCAAGAATTACTCAATGTTTTTTTTTTGTGTCAATTAAGGTGAAGCTAAATTGCCTGAATGAACCTGAATTAAACCTGACCAAAAATACATATTCATAGGTTATGATGGCATTTAACATCTAATAACATAGCTA
This sequence comes from Forbesichthys papilliferus, assembly GCA_025399855.1. Lineage (NCBI taxonomy): Eukaryota > Metazoa > Chordata > Actinopteri > Percopsiformes > Amblyopsidae > Forbesichthys > Forbesichthys papilliferus. The sequence continues at coordinate 53,492 of JAODOY010008655.1, read as the reverse complement.
AATACTACTCAATGAGAACCAGTAGCACAGCTCTCTAATGTTAAGGCAGTACATTTACTAATACAAATTAATATTTTGCTTGGCGTTCAGCCTTCTCCTTTATGATGCCTGGTTAACATGTAAATTAGGGGCATTTGGGATTAGTTTCATGTCTTCTTTTAGAACAAGATTTCTTCTTTCTTCTTTTAGAAGGGAGATTTACAGCAGTCTGTCCGCAGACTACAGTGTACTGTTACTTGTTGACAGCTCAACGATGTCACAGTCAGGGATTAAAGGCTGACAACATTACTAGCGGCAACAAACATATTTCCTATGCAAAGATATTTTAGAGTAATCGTGTCAAACTTGCTGTGTACGTGTTGTAATCCCATCTCCTCTGTTCTTTGTGCATGCGTGTGTGTGGCCCCACGGTGCATGCTGGCGTGCTTAGTGTGACCCCTAGTGGCAGAAAGCCATACAGAACCACTTTAAATAAGAGGAACAGGCGTTTCAGTAATGCATGTTTATCCCTCTGGCTGTGGCCACGGGCACTTAAGAAGAGTAGATGTCACGCACCCAGAACCCACCGAGTGCTTCCAACATAGGAAAGGAGGGTGAAGCGGTACCTGTTGTGTGACTGCAGGCAGTTTCCAGCTGCACTGTGTCCCATCAGTCATGGATGCAGGAGTATTTGGCAAGCAGTAGCTCCAGGCTGCCTGATATCTGCGTTACTGAGCCAGACACTGCTGCAACTGTATTACTACAGGGTGCAAGTGGTAACATTATAGCACTGCCAAGCCAAGAGCAGAGATGTGCAAGGGCACACACATCTTCGTGTTTTTACATTCGGCGTTTACCAGTAGGGAGCTACAAAACGCACATCAATGTAGCATCAATGTAGCTGAAGCAGATATGCATTATTAATATGTTCCTCATAGACCAAGTGCTCCCACATGACGTAAAGGAGAGATTTTGTCTGAGTGGATGTTACAGCAGTTGTCCAGGGACTGTCCACCTGACTCAAACGTCATTATCCTGATAAGAACCATTCATTTGAATCAATTGTGTTTGGAGACATCCAAATATCACGGGGATAGGGGGACCAGGGTTGAACTTGAGAAGCACTGGGGTAGCATACTTTGTCCATTATAGATTTGAGATGGCTTTTGTAATTCAACAATACTGCTTATGCAATGGCCATAACATCTGCTGAGTCACGCTCCCAAAATGATTACATCCATGTGTCCGAAAATAATGGGAGTGGGAGCCAAAGGCAAATGCAGTGTTGCGGGTGTTGCGAGAGAGTTGAGAGAGTAAAGCAGTGGAAGTGATTTTGCCCATTAGCAATATATTGATGATTATATCAGTGGTTCACTCCAGAGCAGACAAATGCAACGCCAACCCCCCTGCAATGTCAGGTTTAGACTATGCAGTGAGTGAAGATGCATTTGGCAAAGACAGGCATCCTTTGAGGACCAGATTACACCAATGCAGTGAATAGGGTCAAACAGTCACCATCTTCAATAGGATAGACCCCCAAACATGGCATTTGAGCGCCTCATCCAAAGGGACGCCAAACAATTCAAATGCAATGCAACTGGCTAAGTCTATTATAAAAGAAAAATAAATAAATAAATAAAAGAGGATTTGCCCCTGTCAAAGGTTTGTTTGCTGCTAACAAGGGTTCCTCTGACAGATGATTGACAGGCTAGAAACACCAGCAAAGCCTAATTGTAGTTGTCAAGTCAAGTGGTCAGCTCAGGTTCCATCTATCAGAAAACCAGACGCCGCATTCAGGTAATACAACACCAACGCAAACAAAGCTAGTAGCAAACCAATAAGTTCCAGAAGACTCAATGATACCCTATGGGGCATCTAGATAATCAGCTTCATGGCCTCTCTAGGTTCATAGCATATCTGGCTTTAAAAAGCCATCAGCTTGGCCATTTTAGAGTTGTGTTATTTCAGCATCGTTCACACCTGTTTGGCAGAGATAGCCTCCACATCAAATCAGGCTTGATGCTACAAGTATGGTACCTGGCAAGGTATGGAAGTCTGTCATCACTTCAATGATACTGTATGGCACCACTTTCTTACCACAAGGTATATATCAAGGTTAGTCTGCAACATTGTAATTAGACAAACACTTTAATTGGGGGACTGTCCAGTTCATATCCTAGTTAGAGATAGGCTCGTATTAATATATCTCCTCTAATGCTCAATAACATTGTATTTATTTATAAATGACAACTGCCTGTATGACAACTGGTTAAAGCCTAACTATGTCTTATCATGGAATGAGCATCACCAACAACATACGTTAATCATAAACATGTGAATCCACAAAACCCTGTTCGATGCTGATGCAAACTACTAGCCTATCACTTATGATGACTAGTGCCAAATGGAAATCGATTGAATACTGCTGGCATTATTTGAGCCAGCTCCCAGGTCAGTGATGCAGAGAGGTCTGGGGCCATGGAATTCTGTGTAGAGATGTCCTGAGCTAAGTCAGCTAACCCACCACCAGCATTCTGTTTTACCAACCGCTGCAGTGTGGGGGCACAGAGCCAAGAAAACAGACTTGATTCAGCATAACACACACACACACACACATTTCTCATTGTACACGTTCTTAAAAACATTTAAGTCAAGCTTTACTACACTTTGGAGAAGTAGTTAAGCTGTAGATTAAAACTACACTTAATTCTACAAACATTAGGCATACTACCACTGATTGATACAAGTTTAGATCAGGCATCAGCAGCAATCACCTTTAAACTAGCACTATACATGACTAACAACATCCTCCCACACAAATTATATCAGCCTATTGTAGATAATATGCATTCAAATGTATGCATGTAATGCATATTACAGTTGAATGTACAGTGCATTTCTTGTATATTTCCATTATAATATAAAGTATTGACAGGGAAGATGTCAGAACTCTAATTGGATTATGGTCACAATAATGGAAAGTAGTTTGTAATACACAAAATACTGTAACTACAATCATATGTAACTCATCAGCCCTACTGTATGGGTTAGATGCAACTATTTTTTTTTTTTAGTTTTGATTCTGCCAAGAAAAACATTTTTATGCAAGTAATTTTTGTTTATCAAATCTATTTTTAAGTCTGAATATATAATACATTACATAATTTATGATAGATTAAACATATTGCAAAGGCAGAGTACATAAACTTCCAATTATGGGTCAAAGGTCATGTTTGAGCATTGATTTTGATGTAAATAAATAACTTCCTTTAAAATATAAAATAATCGTTTTCTACCTACCTACATTACTTTGGCTGGACAACAAAAAAAACAAGTCATTTTTCTGTTCTACATTCTGGCGTGTTAAGGTATTTTTCCTTTGTAAGGCTGCTGCTCTGACAGCAACACCTAGGACCCTGAGGGTCCTTGGTTGGTGGAGAAGCGGAGGGGCTGTGGTATGTTTGGACAGGAGGCCACTGATGACATCAAGGTAGTCATAATGCCTCTTAATCACTGGTGTGACCCACCAGCATCTCCTGTTGTTTTTCCTGTTTCAACTATCAAGGAGGGATTGTTGTTGTAAGCTGCATGCTATTACACGAAGTGACAACTTCAATGGGTAGGAAACATGCACCAGCATATTTGCCTAAAAATGCAGATCGCAAATGCAGATCACATCCAGTGTTGGTCAACACAAGAATAAAAAACTAAAACACTGCAATGTACAGCAAGTACAGTGATCTCCAGTCCGCACGTGACTTTAGATCACTGGTGCGGTGTTATCAATAGACCTGCATTCAAAACCACCAAAAATGTCAGCTACTGAATAAGAATCTCCTTGCAAAAAAACAGGGCTACTGCACCCATACAAAACCTATAAGTAGAACTACTAACCGCGTTGCCAGAATGTAGAACTTCCAACATTAAGGCCAAAGAAATGTCATTCAAATGTTTTTAAAAACATCTCTGCTTGAGCCAGAGTCTTGTGTGATGCCAGAAGCATGCGCAGAGAAAAATGCAAGATATAGACACAGATAGAGACCATGCGTAAAAGAGAGATACCAGATTATAACTTCCAGAACGGCAATGTGTGACTGATAATAAATAATGGAAAATCACAGTTCTCTCTGGTTTGTACACTAAAATGTCATAGCCCATGATGCACAGAGGTAAAACAAATATTTTTCCTGCTTTAGTAGCAAAGTACAGTACATAAAATGCACGTGATGCACCTTACCACTAAAAGTAAATATAAGATATTTACATACACTATTTACAATACATCTCACTTTAATTAAATGTATCACACAGACTTGCATCTTGTGCAATTTTGCATCACTGCTTACAGTTTAGGGTCAGATTTAGTTCAAATAAAAAAAGAAAGAAAGTGTTAGAATTATGAAATCACACTCCTCAAATAACATTACTGTAGAATGAACCTTGAATCACCCCACCAGCTGGTTTGGAAACAGTTATTTGTGTGATATGAGCAATCAGGTGTGGGCCTGGCTTGGGCTAGTGACCAACCAATTAGCTTTGCTGTACTATATTCAAATACAAAGAGCAGTTAGGCCTAACTCCCTCATGGAATCATGTTTCCAAACAAACTGAGGCAGATGCTAACCTGACATACCAGATGACTTGTTGTCACAACTCATCTGGGGAGCCATACATTGAAACTGTAAAGGGCAGTTACTAAAAAAAAAAAAAACTTTGCAGATGAAGAATCTGGTTGTTTTCATTGTCGGCAAGCCTAAACCACACCCGTATAGAAGTCAACACAACAGCGATTGGAAAGTTCAGTCGCTACTCTGTCACATTCGATAATTTCAAGGCTTTCCAGATGGATTTTCATAGCAAAAAAAGGCTAAACTGAAGCTTGCAAGATTAGGATGGTCTCGCGAGGCTAGGCAGAATCTTGGCTACAGGTAAAACAAAATATCAATGGCAAAAATCTAAACAAGGGTATGACTATTAAAACCTTCAAAGGTCTAGTGTTGTGAAATTGAAACATTTGAAACCTAGTATTCATTAAGTGTAGACAAACACTACATATCCTATCCCAACAACCTAGACTGAAACAGGTCCCACAACCACATATTCTCAATCAGTCTTATGTTAGAATGCAGACTGATAATGCTATAATATTCTAAATTTGATAAGTTAGGTAAAAGAGCGTACCGTTTCAATTAGCCAGATACCTTTATAAGAATTGAGCATTTTCCAATTAAAAGGCAGGGTTAGTTATTTGAGAACGCTTGCTAACTTCAAACTCAAATCAAAACAATATCCCTCAGTGACGCCGCTCCACAGATGGAAACAAATTAATAAGCAAAGCATAGTAAGGATTTGTAGATGTGAGCGGTGTTCACCACTTTGTATGTTCCTATTTACGGAGCCAGGGCTTTGTGGAAGTATCAGATTTTTTTTTTTTTTTTTTCAACACGCACAGAGAACGGTAATATAGCTAAATGTATGGAAATATTTGGCGAATTTGACAAAAAATGTATTATCATACAATTGTCTTTCAATAGCTGACTATACCTTTAAGACATGTAGTCTATTCAATATTCAGGTTTTGGGAGCATATTTTGGACATGTAGGCTACAATACTTTTGGATATAAAAACAGGGTTTTTACCTCCTTTTGGTACACATTGCCTTTTACGGTCAGTTCTGTGCAACATTTTTGACAATAAGTACAATACAGCCATTTCACTATAAGTAAATGTGTTCGGGTAGGAAGAACTAGTTTGTGTATTAAGTTGGTGGACTCCCAGACGAGTTTGATCCCCATCTTGATCTAATCTACATTAAGAATAAGCATCCCTTAACAAGCTGTGTAACCTCTATCCACTCCTTAATATGCCTACGTGTTAGTCTAATAAATTGCTCAAAAGTGTCTGCTAAATTACCTAAATGTAACTGTAATAACTCAGTTAAAATACTGTCCACAAAAATAGGTTTCACCATGTCTCAGAGATTAAACAAATAAATGTCTCTGTTCCACATCCTGTCATATGCTGTAAGGTTAAATTAAAGCTCAGACAAGTCACAGAAGGTGGGGAAGATAAGATACTGGATACTAACATCATATAATCAGCCTGCATGACACATTCATAAAAGGCAGAATCACTCCCAACGTAACGCTGACCCTTCCAGTCGCCTCAGAGATTGTCTTGTGATGTTGCATTCACCCCACAACCATTCACCCCACAACCAGGTCATTTGTGAGCATTGCATCAGCTTGTCTAAATTCCCTTACACTATCCACTGCCATGTTTTTCCACTCCAGGTAGACGCTCATTGAGGCCACAAGGCGCCCACTACATCTCTCTTAGCAGGGCAATAGCACCCTTCAGCTGCATCCTGTCTGCGAACCTCCTGTTGCACAGCGGGAGGCCAGCAGGAAGCGATGACGCTCACAACCAGAAGACATGCTGCTGGGATAGGGCGTGCTGCCATAACATTATGTCTACGGCTCTGGTAAACATCAACTGCTCAATCTTAAAAACTGTGATAAGGATTAATGCGCATTTAAGGTCAACCTCATGGAATGTTGTCTATGATGGGGGAAAGTCATGCTCACTGTAGTCCCCTTAAGCTTCCTGGGAGAGAGGGTGAGAGAATAATCCCTGCTGCAGTCTCGAATGGACGCAAATAATTAGTTAATACTTTTGCATAGACCAAGCTGCCAATTCTCCAGTGCCTGTGTAATACAAGACAAGATAGACTAGCCACTCTCAAAACCGCTAAGGTACACTACAATGCAGGCATGTGCTTCTACTTCAGGGCATTGTCAATCATTTGGCCAGTGCATGTACCATTTTAAATTTAGTAGCAAGCCAAATGCAATGGATTCAGTGTGATTTACAGCACTTGGAAGAAAACACCAGTAGTCTGTCATGAGGTGTGAAGTTTCATTGGCAGACAGCCAGTGTAGAAAGAACACTTCCGGTGTGAACACTTCAATTCAATAAGCGGCTCTACTTATGGACATGGAGATAAACTCAACCCATAAGAGGTTCCACCTGTATACAGTAAGCAATAAAAGAACTAGCCTAACAGACCTCAGAACAACCTATAATGAGTATATTTTAATAGGCTAATTGCCATGTCCTTCAGGTGTATGCTGGATTAAGGTATCATAATACAGATTTACCATTTATGGAAACCATTAAAAACACAAAATACAAATGCATGTCAGCCTTCCTTGATCACGTGAATTAATTGTGTTGCACTGGATGAAACATGTCTACTATTGAGGAATTATATTGCCCTCAGTGGGGTTCATGTTTCCCCATCTTTGTAGGTTCAAAATTATGTGTCTTTCTGACAACAATTCAGACAACTACTGGCAAGACCTAAGTTAACATTTATGGACAGTTATGCTGCCCCAAAACATCTCTATGCGGTGGCATTTATCAATTGGTTAAGACATTAAGTGTTAGCAAAGTTCAAAGCCTGTACCTGCAGCTCGCACCAGGCCACTTCCACCCAGGTCTCAGTGTCCAGGCCTTTGTAGACGGTCTTGAAGGACCCCCTCCCCAGCTCAATATCAAATTTGAGGAACCTTGCCTTTGGGGATGTGGCGACTGCCTTCATCTCTGCTTCCTCCTCGTTCTCCTCGCTGGCTGCTTCTTCAGCCAATTTACAGCCATCATTGCAAGTAATGTTCAGCACATCCTCAACTTTCTCCTTCTCTCCATCAGTGCTGGCACTCTCATTCACACTGTCTTTTGGCCCACAGTTGGTACTGGAACCCTGGAACTGGGTCCTGGATCCCCGTGTCCTATCAACTATTGTGCGCAGGTTAATGTTAAGAAGTTTGCTCCTGTTGTCACATTCAGGTGTTTCAAACGCCTGCTCATCAGAGTCAGAAAACCAAAGACTTCTCCGAATGAACCTCTGATGGACAATTTGTTGATAATTGGATGAGGGGTATGCACTGGGGTCACTTCCACCTCTCACTACTGTAGAATCCATATGATTGACATTTCCATCACTATTGGTCTCATACACATTTATGTTGAGTTCACATTGGGAATTGGATACAGATGGATATTTTAGTCCCGGGGGAGCATCAGCGTTTAAATCACCCTTAGACTCCATGGCGATTTCAAAGTCCAGTTACTTTGTTGTTCAAGTGGCATTTGCCATTTGTACGATTCCAAACACCGATATTTTATTGCCGAATACCTGCAGCGCCCACTCGGTGACGCAGTTTGCCAGCAAAGGCCCGTGTAAACATTGGAATGTATATGACAGGCGAGGATTCATCCAATCTGAAGGGCTGCAAAAGAATGTAACAAGTTTTAAAGACAGACAATTAGTATTATTATAATGAAGATAAACACATTCACTTTGCAAGCCACTAACGACGGTATGCATGTTGGTTGGTTTGGATGCAAAGCAGTTCCTGTTATAACGTAAATGATTAAGAAATAAAAAGACAACTTAAGAAAATATATTTGAGCCAAATAGTGAAGGCCAGACGCATAAAAATAAACGGTCGTATAAATGGTACACTATCGTGGCAAATTCGAAACGTTGACGTTAGCTACAGGAGACCCAACAGTTAGCTAACGTTACACGTGACGCCTATTGATCGTTGACATACATTTACATCGACAAGAGAATACGATCGTACTTACCCAATTAAATGCGTATTAGATCAGGCAGGCAACCCGACAAACCAACGAACATGCTGGTAAAGCTCTATTAGATTAGATCAGTCCACAACAAAAGGTGGACATGTAAATGTACTATATATCCTCATTTTGACTGACATAATCCAGAGACAATTACTAACTTTGGCACAAATTCCGCTTCACATATCTACACTGCAGAGAGAATACTGTAGACGAATGCGCGATACATCTCCTTTAAATCCTCAAATCCATTACTGTAGTGTGATAAATAGCTGTGACGCTGCCGAATCTATTCAAGCTTTCTTCGCAGCTGAGCAAGTGCAATAAGCAGCCAGTCGGTGTCGAAGCTTGGGTCGCTATTATGCAACATTTTAGGCTATATTTCATGTAGACGAATTGCTCGTATTTCACGTTAAAATTATACCGACAACTGTTATTTCCCTTTCTCTAAATAGCCTGCCAGCTATGCACACTAATGTGTTTCTCATTCAGCCCGCTTGGTTCCACGCCCCTGGTAACGACCAGAGGACCGCCCAATCAAAAAGCACGTTTTGGTCGTCCACCATGTCGACAGCTCTTGCTGCTGTGCCGTGAAACTGCAACGAAGTGAAAAGAGAAAGGCAGTCTAGAATTGCATTAAGTGCGACGAAACAGAATAACTTATCACATGAAGGAATCACACACATAATATAGCCTATCATATATATATATATATATAGGGTATGCGTGTTTGTTAATACTATTATATTGGCCATAAACCCTACATTATATTAGGATATGTATTTACTATCAGGTCTTCTTTACTTTTGTAGTCACATGAGGTTTCCATGTCTTTTCTGCAGTAGGTCCCGCTCCCACTCTTTCTAGCGTGTTTTAAATGTGATAGCCTGTAGCCTACTAGAGTTGCAAATGCAGGCCAGGGATAGGACAAAACAAGAGCAAGAATATGTAACGGTGGCCAGCAGGTAGCTGTGCGGTGTTAATCCTCACTCTCGACACCTCATAGGACGCTCTGGCGACACAGGCCCATGGGATTTTGGCCTGCCTTGTAGGAGCGTCCGCTCTCTGCGTGGGAGATCGGGGTTCGATTCCCCGAGGGGGGTGGATGATCTTTGTCATACCATACACAGTATTCCCTCATTGCGAAAGGGAAAGATCAACAATGCTCGCCATCAGAGAAAGTACAGAGGTAAGACATTTGATGACGACCTAGTTCAATAATGTGCAATGCTCGTCTACGTCGAACCATTTGCACCAATCATAATCATATAGGCTAGGCTTGAGCAATTATGTAGATTCTTGTATTTTGCTATGCATTTTACATGATTTAGGCTATACACGTTATTATAAAATTGCAACGATGCTTTGCAAAATTAAAATACAATAAATAAGAAACCTATTTGAATGAGATATGATATACAGTGGAAACAATTAGAAAACATTGAATTGTTATGTTTTTATTCCAGCTGTGGCTAATAATGATTATGATATTATTACAATGATAATGATTTTGTTAACCCTGTTAAAACATTTTTATATAGCTAAGAATGAAATCTAAATAACTACTTATGACATTTGCAACTACAGTATAGGCTACAGTAGGCCATGTGCCTGCACAGGGTTGGCTCAGGTGACAGTCTGCTAAAGAATGTACTCCTTTCACCTGAGTGGCATTATAAATAACACATGGACCTCCTTAGCTTTTAATTCACTAAACACACACACACACACACACACACACACACACACACACACACACGCACACACACACACACACTCACACACACAACCATATTCATTTACTTAACTGGACTGGGGATTTATGGAGTTTCATGTGGTTGCTTATAGCTGCTGTTCCAGATTATTACAGCATAGTTTAGTGCTGCATGCAATAGTGTACAGAACAAGGAAATATAGGGTTTAATGGGTCAACTCTATAATCACTTCCCTAATAGCTCCATTTAATTTCAGAGGTGTGTATGTGTGTGTGTGCGTGCGTGCATGTGTGGATGGGGGAGGGTTAGTGTCCCGTGTCTGTCAGAGCTCAGCCAACTACTGCCAAACACTCAACTCAAATCCTTAAAATATATAAATATAAATAAAATATATGTATAAATAAAAATAAAAAATGTATTTACAGTATTTATCAGTGTGTCAATTACACTGTAATCAATCATGGGGAGTTTAGAAAATGTTCTCCCTGTGACTTGCTGTCCAGCAGAAACCCACTGCCTTTGAATTCTTCTGCAAGCACAAAACTGAGATGTTTCGCCACTTTGTTTCTTTCCACTTGCCTGAGTTTACATTGCCACTCTGCGGTGAGCAATTCTCTCACAGTGGGCTGCTACTGTATGTGCTCTGAGGAAGCCATGTTTGCAGTGTGTAATGCTGTTAAACTAAAAGCCCTATGGAGAATCATGTAAATTAGATTTACAGTTAGGTCGATCTTCCACTGGAGGAGGGCCAGTTTGATGTGAGCAAGAGAAGCCGTCTGCTGAGGGGACAAGATGCATGAACACAAGAAAAGTGCTGATGTAGAAAGAAAGAAAGAGAGAAAGAAAGAAAGAAAGAAAGAAAGAAGGAAAGAAGGAAAGAAGGAAAGAAAGAAGGAAGGAAAGAAAGAAAGAAAGAAAGAAAAGCACAAAACCACCCCGTGGGAGAGGAATCATCTTTTAAATTGTGCTGAAATGCGGAAACATATATTTTATAGAGATGAGCATGATCATATTTCACCTTGTTATCTTGATGTGTTGTTTACCATCTATTTGAATGATATCTGATTCAGATCCCACTGGTAAGAACTTATGGAGAACTATCACAGGAATTAGCTTGCCAGAATGTAGAATGGTTTGCTCATGTTGGGTTGCAACCTGGTTTTGCCAGACTGCAATCTATTGACACTGATATGGGACGTGCATGCAAACTAAGGGGAATAAACAGTAAGAAAGCTGAAAGGATTTACTTCATGCAAAATCAACAACATAATATAGTTCAGTTAGGATTGTTTTAGGTTTATTGTGAGCATCACAACCTTTAGTCTATAGCAAATAATTGGTTGTAGCAGTGAATTAACACAGATAAGGTACCTTATTATATTAGTAGTATTATACGACATGATGCCGTAGTGCCGTTACATGGGTTCATTAACATCTGGGTAAATGGATAGTGGTGGGACACTGCTTGGCATCTTAAGCATCACAGCTACAAAGGAAGGAATTAAACAAATCTCTTTTTTTAACAACAACCACTTCAGTGATATAGTAAATTGCCACTCTGTGTTATTCACAGTATAGTTATTGTGGTGTCTGATTTATTTCCCATATATGAAATCTGAGACTCGTAGGCCTGCAGTAAGTGAAAGGCAATAGAGACGATAATATAATAAGGCATTTGACATCATCTTTCACTTCATCCTCAAACCTCAGACATCTTCATTCATCAAGTGTGTATGCTAGGAAGTTACTTAATTATTAATAACAAACATAAGCTATGAAAGCTATGACTAGTAGAGAATGAGAGCCTTTGGTTTTAACTAATGGTTTTAGCTTGGGAAGAATTACAATGAGTCTGCATTGGATGGGTGATTTTGTGTGTGTGTGTGTGTGTGTGTTGTCTCTCTATGGTTTGGTCAAAAAACTGTGTATACTGTATGTACGCTTGACAGTTGACATGTATTTCTAATTGAGGTATTATTTAAATCAGGAAATAAATGCTGCAATTTTTTTTTTTATTTGATTATATTTTCATAATAATTTCCTCTTGCAAACATGCAATGATTCATACTAATTATGAAGGGTTTTAAGGGTTTAAGTTTAGTAAATTCTTACACTAAAAACGAACTCATTCCCAGGTAGAGTTTATTCCCAGACTCATTCCCACAGAATTAAACACATTTACATATAGGTAGTTGACTGCTCTGTGTCTACAGTAGGTTCTAAATTTTTATGACTATTTTGATGCACAAGGACTCTTTAATACTCATATCGCAACAGCTGTTATACTGTAAATACAGTATACATCATGTGGATGGGATAATGGCCTGGCTTTGAAAAGCTTAGCTCACTGTTGGAGTCCAAGAGACACAAGCTTACCACATCACTTTGCTTTTATCATTGATTTTGTATTGGAGCAGTTGTTAGCTCCTCAATGAATGGTCCCCTAACGTAAATAATATTTCCAGTATGGTAACTTGACTTGCCTAAAGGAACAAAAAATTGGCTTGACTAATACTGACAAAATGTAATTTAGCCCATAAAACAGTGTAAAGCAAATCAGTCATATTTGGCCTCATGTGTAACAACATCTTGTAACCAGTTGTAACCTGTCATCTCTGACCTCCCACTCTCACCCCTTCACTCAGATAGCAGTGAAATGAAACAATGTTCAGCTTGAAGGATACAAGTCTGCTGAAAATGGAATTATATGGGGCCTTTTAGACATCTGAAAAGGCTCATCAACACATCAGTTTTACCTACCATTGGGAAGCCCTTTTGTATGTCACGTGAAGTATTTTGTTAATTGGCTCTCTCTGGCATTATCAAATGAAGCAAGACCCTTCATCTTAAAATAAATGGCAAAATCCGAGCCAAACTAATATTAATTTGGCCACATTCACAGAGGCTTACTATGGGAATTAAACACATCCTGCTCAAACAGTCATCTCAATTCATGAAAATGATTACTCAACCAAGATTACTAACAAGGTCACTATAGGTTACAACTCAAGAATACCAGCCGTCGTATCTTACCTAGTTGTTTACAGTTCATTATAAGTACAGTAACCATACCATGCCAGCCAGTTGTTATGTATTTCTGAAGGGCATGGCTATCCAAGCTGTACAAATTAGAGGGTGCTGCTTGTTTCTGTCTCCAAATACACTACATCTCTCTGCTAGGTCCTTCATAGCGTTGTGGTTTAGTTAATCTCTGACACTTTAAAAGCCTGCTTCGCACAGCTGCAGTGGAAGCGGTGTGTGAAAGAAAGGAAAAGCTGCAATGCTGGGGACGAGACAGTTTATTTCATGCAGCGTGATGGGCCTTAGCCTGTATGTGTGGGGAAAGCCTTCGCATTTAATGGCTTCTAAATCTCCTCCAGACATCACTGATCCAAACAATAGCATCAACAATTCTAATTAAGAGCTACTGTAATTATTTCAAAGCCAAGTCAAATCTCATCTACTACTTAAACACACTTTAACCTGTTTTCCTAACACTGAATGTTGTCTATTTAAGGTACAACATTTACTGGAACAGTGGTGACATATGGAAAACATTTAATTACATCACCTTCAGCATTACCATAACAATAATCAGTCATAAGAAATATTTTCAGCAAATTACTTATATTAATTTGTAGGCGTGGATGCTTACAGTATAATTACAGTCCTAAACAGTCACTTCCAGCATACTGTATTTATCCTGATATTGTTTGTAATGACGTGTTACACATGGAAGGTAATCACTCACTTCCAGTTTATTGGTTCATTTTTGGGTCAGCAATAAAGGGCTTGTCAAAAGGTTAATGATAGTAATATGACAACTGGAATAGTTTACTGTATCGTTAAGCACCTGTACCCACAAGACATTATCTAATATGAACATGGACTTGAAATGTTAGCCAAACATATGCAGTACAGTTAAAGACCAATAATCATTGATCACTGGTAATAATTTTCTTCTTACATTTTCCATAGCATTTTGGCAATTTAGACATGTACCATTTCTCTGTAAACTGAGCTAAGTTAGGGTATATGGATGTGTATAGTGCATGTATTTTTCAAAGTCCTTACGCAATAGTGTACACATGGATGATCATGTTTATGTTAATGGGTCAGTTTTACAGAATTCACTAAGAATAATAAGTAATAATATTCAATGTGATAATGCAGTATGCATACTGTAACTTGACAGCATATGTGGTATACCAGTACGTGTAAGTGTGTGTCCTCTCATGCTTCTGACACCAGGCCCCCTACCCTGCAGCCCATCTTAATATGAACCACTATGCCAATAAGAAGAGTGCTGCTGAGAGCATGCTGGACCTGGCTCTGCTAATGGCTAATGCCTCCCAGCTGAAAGCAGTGCTGGAGCAAGGACCAGACCAACATCTGTACAGCCCCATGGTCGGCCTCATCAGCATCTCCCTCTGCCTGCAGGTTACCCTGGGAATTCTGCTCATCTTCATAGGTGAGAAAAATCAATGCACTGTTGTTGTTGTTATTATTATTATACCATATCCTGCCTTTGTGTCAATCATTTGTGTCACGTCTCTATCGACCTTCACCTGCCCCCCCCTCCCCTCTCCCTCTTTGAGCATGTGGCCTGTTACAGAACGCACAGCCCTTGCACCTCAGTACATTCCCCCCCACGTCCGCACCGTCCAAGTCCATTGGCTTCTGAATAACGACCCACCGGACTCCAGCCGTAACCGTGGCAACCATGCCTGCCACCAGGTCAGAGTTCGCTGTGTTTTAGTGCTGCCGTCAGCACTCACAGGGAAGTGTGGGAGGTCAAAGTTGTGTGTGTGTGACGTGTGCGTGCGTGCGTGCGTGCGTGAACAAACCTGTTACACTTTGACGTTCATGCAAAAAAATGACTAAAATGACCATATGACTAAGATGACCAAAGGATCATCTATTAGGTCTGTTCAGAACGAGGATTGGAACTAGCTGGAACAGCGTTACATTCCTGTAAAGGCTTTAGCTCTTGTTGTAATCGAAGTTCATGGCTCATTGTCATTATTACATGTAACATGACACCTCCTAAATATAATGTTCAGGACTTCCCTGCCATTCGTCACATTCTGAATTGTGAAATTGTCAATTGTTTGGAAAAATAACTGACAATGAATCACTTGCTGTTATCAGTAGTCTTTAAATTACATTGATACATTCAGCTACTTGTTTCCATGTCCTGGAGTGGCATTCAGAATAGCATGAGAGAGTCACAACACATTACACATTACCCTGCCCTTGCCCTTCTAGGCCCATCCTCCAACAACCGCACTTCATCTCCCCTGTGCAACCAGACCATAGCTCACTGTCATTCCTCTCTCTCCCCACTTAATGCCTCTGTTCCCTCTGCTCAACTGCTTCATCTCCATTGCCACCCCCCTCCTCTCCCCTCTCCTCCCCTCCCTGTCCAGTGGCCATAGAACCAGAACCGTGGTGCATGCTGGGACTGGCCTACATATCACCCTGCCCTCCCTCTGGCAGGTCAAACACACATTCTGCCCAGGGGGGGTCCCTGCACCATTTAACCTCTGCTAATTTGCACACACACACACACACACACACACACACACACACACACACACACTATGTGCCTTTATGGTCTGCACAGCCATTCATCTCTCACCAATTGCATAGTAAATATTAAAGGTATAGTAAATCATTTTGGAGAAAGCTTGTTTATATTTGACCGCTAGCAAAACAAAAGCACATCTTCCTTCAATATTATGCTGGGAGCCAGGGCTGTGCAGCACCGGAGGATATGTTTGGTGAATTTTGACAAAAAGTGTATTAGCTTACAACCTTTAAACATTTCTGTGTATAAATGTTGATCTCATTGTGTTGATTCTGCTTTTAGTGGGTTCAATCAGGGTTGTCTGAAATCTCAGCGCTGACATCACTTAACTATCTTTTATGGGACACAGTAAACAAATTAGCTTTGTTGTGCATCTGTTTGTGTGTGTGTGTGTGTGTGTGTGTGTGTGTGCGCGTGTGTGTGCATGTGTGAGCATGCGTGTTCGTGTGTGTGTGTGTGTGTGCACGTGCGTGTGTGTGTGTGTGTGTGTGTGCGTTGCAGCTGCTGGTAAAACGTATTTTCCGGTGCTGTCCACAGTGAGATGGAACTTGAATGACGAGCAAAAGCAATGGAGGCTGAACGTTCTGGAAAACGTGGCTACAAGCCTGGTGTTCATCATAGTGGTCGTCAATGTCTTCATCACTGCCTTTGGCGTGCAGAGGCCTAACAGCAACTGACTGGCAAGTCCCCCACATCAGCTTTATTATTATTATATTATATATATTATTATTATATTATATTATATTATTATTATCACCGTCATGATTTACTAACTGCTTCGACACCTTTCTCACTGTCTGCAGAGTAGCTGGGGTTTTTTTGGCTAATGTGGGCCACAGGGTCTTTTGACGCTATAGACTTTCATGCAGTCAGCATGTTTCTGGTGCACTCATCTTCTGCCCATACCAGCTCCCCTACCTGACCCATTAACACACTGACCCCACCAGACCCCTGCACAAATGTCCATCTGAAAACAGCCCGTGTAATAATGCCTAGCGCATTTACCAGAACGCCACTGTTTCCCCCAACCCCCATACACACCAGGGACAGGGGAGAGTGAGAAACACAAACAGAGGGGTCATATGAACAAGAGGCCATTTGTTTCTAACAGACCAACAGGAGAAAACAGCTCTCGGGGTCTCTTGTCTGCCTCTTCCCAACAGCAAGTAGGCCAGACAGTGGTGTCTAAATACACACCTATACCTAACCCCAGATAAACACACACACACACTTTAGCAAAACTTATTCAATGAATCTAATCCTAAAATAGAATTATAAAAAATGTTATTACAATCTGATAACTTATATGATTATGACCCCTTTTGAAATATTCTATACTATATTCTGTACTTACACACATTATATTACATGTTTACATGTATATGTAAATTGTTGTGTATATGTAAATATTGTGTATATGTAAATATAAGGTATATGTAAATTGCTTTTGTAGCATTTTGGGATTTCTTCTAATGTAAAGTGCGTTACAAATAAAATGTATTATTATTATTATTATTATTATTATTACATTAGACTGCATTTTGTTTATGTGTAAATTGTATAGTTGACTCGACACCATCCCCATTTGATTTGTATTGTATTTTTGTTCATATAGAATGCAAGAGGTCACAGGTAATTTTCAGACATCTTAAACCATGGGGGTTAAAATCTGCTGAGCACATGTATGAGAGTAGGGCGTGGTGTCATCCCTGACTCAAAACTCTGACCCACTTCTACAGGTTTAACATACCAGTGTGTCTGAACACATCTGCGAACAGCATTCTCAACAGACAATTATGACATTGTTTGGTTGTGCCATGTAGCGAGCTATGTCTGTGTCTCTTTGGCCCTGTGGTCAGTGAGTCAGGGAATCAACATGGCGTGTACCCAAGCATAACCGCTTGTTAAAGTGGAAGCCTTAATTCAACAGTGTCACTGGAAGTCCACCATAAGCCTTAGCCTTTGACACTATTTTTATATGCTTCAATGGTTTAACACAATAATTCACAATATGTTCCACTATAGCTTATTGACCACTAAATACACAATGAGCATGTCCACAGTTCAAACCTGTTATTGCCTTGCTATGGTCTTGTCATAGAATATCAGCTGTCACAAGCTAACATCAAAATTATGCCCCTTCCTTGTCCACCACTATCACTTGTAACCGTGGAAACAGCCAGACCGGTATACAGCTACACGCATTTGATACGTAGACAGATATATATGCACATACTCAATGTCTGTGGCTCTGTCTATGTGCAGTATAGGCAGCAAAGAAAGCCACAGTGATACTATTAATAGCATAAAAGCATTCAGATAAGGCTGTTGTTCAGATAGAGTGGCAACGTCTGCATTCTGCCATAACGGCTGAACGATCACCTCATCTGAAACCCCTCCTCACATCTCCCCAACACCTGTCTGATATATGCATCTTTTTTCCAGAGATGACATAGCCGAGCCAAGCATAGACCGTTAAGCTCTACAGGCACCCAACTACGCACCACACATTCAGTGATGCGATGCCTACAATGTGCTATGGGTGACTGTCAGTAACAGTTGTTGCTGTGGAAAACACTCACATTTCTTCCATGTCAAATGTACACCTCCACCTTGTTATAGCCATGATATTGGTACATGATATATTGATATGTACCAATTAATGGCTCACTTTGCCTTTTGCCTATGATGAGGTTGTTGTGTTTTCACTGATGGGTGTACAATGGTAGCATACTTTGTTTCTTACTGTAACACACAGTCTTGGGGAGCAGTGCCCTCTATAGTAATTTGTGATGATATTCAACCACTGTTTATTTATTTAATTCATATTAAAATCTGAACTATGTTCAGTTTGCAAGGACAGGAAGTTTGCTGTGTTCTATTCTACATTTAAAGTACAATATACAGTACAATGATTTGCAATGAGTTGCTTTATTGTATTTTTTGGTAAACTTTAGTTGTGAATAGCGCTTTATAAAATTCATTATACAGGAGAGTGCAGTGTCACAATTTCTGTAAGGTGCTGATCACAGCGTTAGAAGACACTATCAGCGGACGAAAATAGTTAAGACATGCCAATAAACTGTAAAGGATGACTGACTTAAGTGTGTGTGTGTATATGTACAGTACTCCTGCCAAGCTTGGGAATGTTATAATTAATTATCGCAAAGTAAGTCATTCTGCTCTGAGCTACAAATGCAGAACAAATATCTAATACCTTATAGATTACAGCTGATTCAGTCTCAAGTGCTGAGGCAGCACATTTGATTACAGATGTCCGTTGGATAAGACCTCCATCACATCCCAATACCACACACAGAGGCACCATGTAATATAAATATATATTATTTAAGTCTGAATAATTAAATTAGACATTCAGAAACTATTTAATATTTAGTACTTATAGCTCTGTTTGTATTGTATAGCAATTTGGCGCAGTATATTTTTCAAGCTTGCTGTTATAAGATTGATAAGACTTGTTTCTGACTCGTTTTCTCTTGGTTTCAACCTCACCGCATAAAATCAAAACATCCTTTGTTCCCCTAAGTAGTCCTACTGTAGAGTAGTGAACAAATAGGCCAGTTCCTGTGTGTTACCATCTGCAGGAAGAGAGAGATGGGTAAAATAAACTACAATAATGTATCATTCTGCAGATATTCATTCTGCATGACTCACCTCCATAAAAAGCATTGCCAGGCCCATATTGAAACAACTCATGGATCCTGAAGAAAGAGGGAAGAGATCCATCATCATCAATTATGGTGCCAATTTAACATTTCAATAAGGGAGATAGACCCCATCATCTTTTGTAACCTATTCCTTACTGAATATAGACTACTCACATGTTTAATGACCAGAAAACACACTGTAATTGCAACTCATTATTTCTATAACTCTTTCATGTGTAGATAATTTGTTGATCATGTAATCTGAATAATTTAGACATTTAAAATGTGATCATATTAAACAATAACAGAAATTCACATTTTTGTGAAGTTATTCATTCTTTTTCACATAATATATCACCAAGTCCTGGTCCACACAGGTGGCTGATTAGACATATTTTCATGTGTGGGCCTGTGCACACACTGATTGTTCACTCTTTAATAGTATTGTATTCAACCTTTGCATTGTAATTGGTGCAAACTGATATTGTGTAGTCAGCCAAACAAACTCTGAACTTATTTTACAAGTTTTGTGAATTAAGATGTTGTTCTGTTTACAGACTAGACAGGGAGAAAGTCTACCCTTCTAATAGCACTTACGTGTCACTGAATAAGTTATCAGGCTCAGGGGGTAGAGCTGAGATGAAGTGGGTGTGTTTAAGACTTCATTTACAAAATCTTACTTACTTTACATTCTTTTTTAGCTGGCTCCTACAGCAGCTGTAGCACATTTTATTTGATTCATTGTCACAATTGATTTAATCTTCAGTCATTCCATGTATTCTTCTTACTCGTGGAATAGTGCAGAATGGCCAGGAACAAATTTAAGAGAAATGTACAACGTTTAAAACATAAGCTTTAAAGATTGGATTTTTTTAAATCCAAGATCAAAGATTTCCAAGAAGACCTTGTCCCCCAACCCCCTCATTTCTGTTCAGCCTTGTGATTCATTAGACCCACTTACTACAGATGACCCAATTTTCTTGACACTCCCTTTGACCCAGCGGATGCATCACTAACTGTTCAAACAATTGCCAGACAAAACAGGCTATTTTGGAAGGGGGCCACACGTGAGCTTACTGAAACACAAAGCACTGAGCACTGGATGTAATTCTACAGTGAATGCACGGTGACAAGAAAGCCAGCCAGGATGATTACTAAATCGGGCGGGAAACTGAGCCATTCTCCAATGTGGAACAAAGTCCTACAAACGTCACATTGTACTACAGTAGCCCACCTGTGTACCTGTGCATGTGACTCTGCAGGGCAGACTGACGTAGAACCTCTCCTCAGCATGAATGTGAAGGCAGGCCTCGTGCAGCCCTTCCCCTGCAGGTGCTGCAGCAGTTCGCACCGTGGTGGAGATGAACAGGTTCCTGACCTGTAGGAGGCACACACAATGTACTGCTGCTTAAAATACTATCATCATTCACTTATAGTCAGTCAGCCTAAACTGAAAACACACAAGGCCAGGAAATAACTAATTCATACCTTTGTAATAGTCTCTAAATTAAAACTACAGGGTAGATCATGTTCAGCTGTAGGACTGGCCTGTCAACTAGCTCAGTCAGTGTCCTTCGTCTGTCCTGAACACAGAAACCATTGTTCTTTGTATCCGTCAATATCTGGCCATTCAATTTATATATTAAAATGAAGAAAATAACGGTGACAAATGCTATGGTGATCTTCACAGTTAATTTCAATTAATGATATAGGCTACAGTAATCAATTCAATGTAAGCTGTTAAAGCATCATGCACATTCCTGAGAAGATTTAGTCAAAATAAGCTTATGTGACAAAAATGAGATGCAGCTATTAGAATCTTGGGTACTTTCCGGTTATCCGGAACAAAAACAGAGAACCCCCATATGAAGGTGAAGCCCTGACCATAACCCTATGGCTTAATACTAAAGGTATCCTATTATCCATTTGTCTTTTTTATTTAGGCTACCCAATATTCTGTATAAATGTTGAAGGTTTATTGTATTACGGGTTTCAAGTAAGAGCCGAACAGGAAAATAACTATTTGTTCTGATAAAACCACGCTGCTGCAGCTTCTCGTGTCGTAATATGATGTGACAGCCTTGTTACAGTAAAGCTACCGTATCTGTCGCCTAACACAAGCATCGACATCGACACCTTCTCTGTAACCATATGCCTACTGTACCTACCTGATGCCATTGGTAGTATCAGGTATAGTATTCGACTTCTGCTGTCAAAGACCTCCTGACTCGGTGAAACTTGTGCTCTTTTCCCAATGTTACTACCGGTAGTCACTGCACACTGTGCCATAGGCGCCCCCAAGCGGCCAGTGCTGTGTGTGGAGAGACATGCTCTTGGCAGACAGAATAACAAGAACCTGTATGGGACTTTCTCATGGCTTGTTTTAAAATGTAGATTATATTTTGAGTCTGAGAGACATAATATCAAGACTAGGAGGGCAAATGACAGCTACAAACAATGTTTTATTCTATTATATTACACAATTGTGGCCAATTATATATTACATTTGACATATTTGGATTGCAAAAAGGAATACTTACAGTGCAATGCATGTATACAGTGGTTATGTGCATGTACTACAGTACTAGGCATATCTGTAAAAATATGTGTTCTCACAAAAGGAATCCTTTAAACATTAAAATCTCCCTTACAGTAATTCACCAATAGATATATTTTCTTATTTACATTCTTTGAGGATAAATATTTGCTCATACTGTATGGATATACTGTACAAGGCTGATTTCCTGAAAGTGCAACAGCGTTCTGTTTCTGACAGAGGGCAGTATCCTCACAGACATGAGAAAAGGCACAATAGTTCATCATATCTGTACAGAACACCTTATTAGCCTGTTATTGATACTATGAGCACTGCGATAACAAATATAACACTAGTGGGTGGGTGCTTCCTGAAGTCTGTAATACATATTTAGTTATGGGCAACATTCCTTTAACAGGGACTGCCAAAATTCTATGATGATGGGATGCGTACTGTGACTGTAAAAGGTATCCGACCACATCCTTCGTCTTCTCACACAGAAATAGTCCGTATGGAGCATTCCCTGGTAGAGTTTGTGTTCTTCCCGTGGGACTCGTCCATGGCTGGATCGTTCTCTGAATTCCCACTTATATGTCCTACAGGCGGGCAACCTAAACCCGGGCAGGAGCTCTGAGCGTGAGCGGAGGTCCGGGAGGATGCCGGGAACTGTGTTTGGGTGGTGCTATGGTGCTTCATTGCGGCTGAATACTGCGGTGGTCCAGCGTGGTCCGGGTGAAAACTTGAGTGCGGGGGCAAGAGAGGCTGGTCACAGTGATGTCCAGGCAGAGAAACCAGAGTGATGGGCGAAGGTGGGCCCATCGGACCACCGTCATAACTCTGACATCTGTGAAAAGCAACAGTTAGTCATGGTCTTCAGACGGCTGTTTGTGGTGAGAAAGGGGTAGGGTCGAGAGAAAATGTGTACCCCCCCCAAAAGCATATTAAGCATGCCATAGTTGTTTGTTGTTTTGTCCAATTACATTAGCATTGTAAGGCACCGTGGTTTTGGCTATATAGGCTAGTTGCTTTCAACTAAGGGACTCCATTGTGAGTGGAGACAACCCCCTAATTCAAAAATGTTATGCATGTATTACACGACATCATTAAAAACCTTGCCTTAAAGAGCAGAGCACTGTTCAAACACACTCATTTAAAGGGATTTAACCCTTCATAATCATGTTGGAATATGTTTGCGGCCTTGTCTGACCTGCAGGCTTTGCTGTTGTCACACAGAGCAAGACTGTGGTCGACCCACAGCGACACGGCCTTCTCCTGGGTATTGTTGTTGTTGTTGTTGTTCCTGCCCTTATGACTGTAGCGTTGGCTGCTGTGTACACGTTGTCCAATCTGCCCCTGCTGCTTCAACATGGCTGTCTCCCTGGCACTAGAACGCATTATAAGCCAAGGCACCAGTTTATCACTTGAAAACCACAGAGAGGAATGGTGGCTGGCTTGCCCGGAATGACCTCTGCTCTCACCTCTCTTGTATTTTACGCACACAGCAGGTGATGAAGGCCATAGATATGAGGAGGATGATGGCAGAGCTCACTACAGATGCTGCCACAGCCACGCGGAAGCCAAAGTCCCCGAAAGCAGACATTGCTGGAGGAGGAGAAAGCGGGAGGGAAGGGTGGGAGAGGAGGCAAATACATTGATGCTTAAATGTATTTAAGGGCGCTGCCGCTTTCACACCTGGCTCGTTTGGAGCAGTTGAATTGGAACGTGGAGAGTTTTCCCCCACAAGATCGGGTCGTTTGGGCATATGTGAACACGGCAATCGCACACCGCTTATTAGAGGGGGTGGTCTCGGCGCGGCCAAGTGAAGCGGGACAACTAGCCAGTGCAATGCAATGCGCTTGCTCGTGGAATTATGTAGAAATTAGAAAATGTCGTTCGTAAAGAAAAGTGGCTTTCAAAACATTCTCGGGTGAAATCCGCTCGCAACACGTGTTATGGTGTTTAGTGCCCTGTTTACAAGTTATGTTCGCTTTAAATGTTGCCGTGTGAACACGAAACAAAAGCAGAGATGTGCGCAAGATTTGTATCGCCTCAGACCCTGATCCGGATTAAAAGAAACGTACCATAGAAAAAGTCGTTGGTGAAGAAAAGTGATTTTTAAAACATTCTCGCGTGAAATCCGCAACGCGGTTACTATGGTGAATTACAACCTGGTAAATAACGTTAACCGAATCATATTCTAAGTAATATGTAAGAAGTAAAATGACCAGAAGCCTTATACATTTGCTAAAAAACATGCAATAACAGTTGCTATAAATCCAAATTATGGTAGCACAAATCTATGGGCGCTGTCTCAATCATGACGAAAATGACACATAACTGCTATGCGCATGCGTAGTATGTCGAGGAAGCACAATTCGATGGGCAGCATAACTCGTCAGAACACCGTAAGAGAAACACCATAGGTATGAAAGCACAAATTATACTCACTTTTTCAACTTCATAACAAAAGAACAATAGCCTACAGTATGCTATAGCCTACTCTGCATATGTTCTTATTTCATCAACGAATCAATGATGTTCATTTAAATATATTCTATTGTGATTCAATGAAAGGTTCTACAACACATATATTCAAATGAGTCTAATTCCTTATCTTCAAAATTATCCATCTATAAACATAATAAGGGACATAGCCCCCCAGATACTTTACAATGCAATTTAAGTTACTTTATTTATTTATGTGTGTATTTATTTGTTTATTTATTTATTTGACAACTTCCTGGTTTTACTGTCTTTATGATGAACCTCTTTTTACACTTACGTTTACAATAGATATCCCCGACCCACTGGGTACTGTTGGTGCCCAGTGCACAAACCAGGGCCCTTCCTACCGCCTTGTGTGTGGCTGGGCACTCCAGTGAGATGACTGTGTCTAGGTTGGTGCCATTCCCCCGGATGATGGTCTGTTTGCCCACTTCTGGCAGCGGCCTTGGTGTGCACTGGCGCTGAGAAACACCTACCACAAACGACTGCTGGTGATTTATGAGCCAAAACATCTTACAAGTAAAATAAACCAGAAGTACGTACTGCATGGACGCATAGTTGAAGGCCTGCAACACATTTCCCTGTGACTAACGCCTCACCAATGTCAAGGTGTCCTGAGCAAGACACCTATCTCTAACTACTCTTGGTAGTTAGGTGACACATTGACAGCCATCACCATCAGTGTATGAATGTGTGTGTGAATGTGAGGTAATCCTGTAAAGCTTGCCCACGTGTGCCTTGCCCAGTCACGTGTCAAATCTACTCTCTCGATCAGTGGATTTACGGTACTGGAGGCAAAACATTAGTTGTCTACTGTATATCCTCACCCGCCCTAAGGTACTATCTCCTGTAAAAAGACTACAATACATTTGAACAAATTGAATAACATTTTCAGTTGAGTTACAGTAAAGAGAATGCCACAACATCTAGTGGAACCAGTATAAAGAAGGATGATGTGCTGTTACTCAAATTCTGAACAAAATGGGGAAGTCATCATAACATTGCTATCAATGAAGAACCACAGGGCTGCTTAGAATTCTGTGACTGAACACCGACCCCCCCTCTGCCTCCCCACAGCCATGTGGTTTTCTGAGTCTAACGCTGCCACTGCAGGAAATGTGATACATATTTGAATGGGAGACCTGCAAGACTATAGGAAACATACATAGGCTATTTTGGAGTGAAATGTTGAACACCCAGTTATCACGCAATACAGCATATGTCACAAACTATGGTTCACTTTCGTGTAACAGTGCGACTGTGTGCTAAAACACTGATGTGAAACTCAGCATGCCACCTGTGGCTACGGGCCAGTGAACATAAAAGTTCCCTCGTTTTAGAGCTATGCGTTTAGCATTTAATGCACATATTGTTTGATGAAAAAAATAAGTAAAGTATGGGGTAGGGTTACCATCAAATAGCCTACTACATTATGCTTTCAAATATGGCATTGTGTTAATGGATACGCAAACATTTAATTGTGCTATCCTCATCATAGACCTAACAAGCATACAAAACATCCCATTAGAACAGAGTGCGTAAGCTTTAAATAGCTTTATAATGTCGAAAGGGCAACATTACAATTATCCCAACTCTTGGCTTTCAATTTGAGAGGGGTGAAGCTTTACCAACCGTTATGGGAATGTCCTATTTCTTACCTGAAGCATGCACACGAGTCACATTTTCAGGCTTCAGAGATGTTCTGGACACATTTGCTGCTGAAGCAGTTGCCGATGACATGCCGACTGACAGAAATCCTACAGTAGGCTATTGGCTAGTAACAGTTTGATTCTGGCTGGACGTAAAGAATACACTCAGGAACTCGTCAGAAGCCCATGTTAGGTGCAACTCCAAAATCCGTTGCGAGCTTCTGTTCCCCCCCACCCATGCTCACTCTCTCTCTCTCTCTCTCTCTCTCTCTCTCTCTCTCTCTCTCTCTCTCTGTAGCTCTCTCTGTTTCTCTTCTCCTCTCCTCCCACAGCGCTTCTCTGCTACATTCACATCACAGTACACGTATCTTTTGAGAGCGCGGTCATAATTAATTTCAGTCAAACTGAAATAGGCTCAACTATAAACGTAACCACCTGCGATTAACTTCGATATCAGACTGCGAATTAAACTACTTACAGCGCTACTACAGTAGGCTACTATACTATTCTCAGAGCTGGGAAGTATTTAAGTACAGATACTTAAGTGCTGTACTTAAGTAGCCTTTTCATGTATCTGTACTTTACTCAAGTATTACATTTTCTGACAACTTTTTACATTTACTCCTTACATTTTAACACAAATATCGGTACTTTCTATACTCATTGCATTTTCAAAACAGGCTATAGTGCTTATGTGTTATTTTATTGTGCATAATTTGTCCGCCTTCCCAATATCATCATCGATTTCAACCTAAATAGATTACAATAATATACAATGGGAAGCAGCTGTGGTTGGTCTTATTGTTCTAAATAATATTTTATTTTATGCAGATTTGTAATACAGTTTTTCAGATATTATGCAATTGCATTATGTTTGTATTTAGAATTAGGTTTTGAAATAAAGTTGAACCGTTTTGAATAGAATATATAAATGTGCTAATTGTCGGGTAGGTAGTTTTGGTTGTGGTTATGTCTGAGAGAAATGAATCCATGAAATGTGAAAACTGAACGGCCTACATTGAATCCATTATGTGTCAAAGCAATACAACAAATACAGTTTAACCCAAAATGAGTTCACAATGTGAAGAGTTTGGGTCCTAGCGAAACTATATCAGGATATATTACGATAGCATTATTTGAATAAGTTTTATTAAAACATTAATACAGTAAAGGTTCCGTTAGCTTTTGCTCTGAAACTGCTGCTACACATGTTGTACTTAGAAAATGTATACCTTTTCCTTTTACTTTTACCAGAGTCATTCTTTACACAAGTATCTGTACTTCTACTTAAGTAATGACTTTGTGCAATTTGGCACCTCTGACCTCCGGCTCCCACCTGATCACATCTATATAGCTCATCAGTTTTAGCATTTTCACAATACACGTGGCCTCTCTGGTCTAAAGTGATGTGTTGAGGGAATTCAGAGTAGTATTTGTATTACAGTTCATATTACATTTAGTTTCCGATACAACTTGGGGAAACCATGACAGGTCATGACATGCCTGGGATTTTAATGAAACTTTCATCATTACAGCTTATAGTTTTGAGCAGATCCTGAACCATGTTGCTCTCCCTACTGATATAGTGTTGAATATAAAATAATAGACAATAATAAAAAACATGGCTCTTTGTTTGAACATAGAAAGTAACAGTTTTACGCAACAACCACAACCCAGACAGGAAATGTACTGTGTAGCCTACTGTATGCGTCATCATGAGAAGATTGCATCATGCAGAAGTCCCTATAAGTGATTATCTACAGGTTGGCACATCCTTCTCACCTGCACAACTTCTCAGACAGTCTACTTTTTTCTGGCCATTTCAATGTAAGCCTGTAATCAATCCCACAGATGCAACAACAATTTTCATATGTATAACATAACATAATTGCAAAAGGATTTCTTAATGATTGATTTGCCTTTTTAAATGCACTGTATGAACTTAAGTTAGATTAGCTAACACAATGCGCCATTGGAACACAGAAGAAATATGGCTAGTATATTCCATTCATTAGAAATCAGATTCAGACATAAAAAGAACACCTTAGAACCTCAGAACTTAGAGACAGACATCAGATATGATAAAGAAGAAGAGGCTACATTTTCGAGAAATTAGTTTTAGAGATTTTGAGATGGTTGCTATAGCAACTGTTAATGTGCTCTAGGCTCAGGCTCTCATTGCTTTCCACTGAAAGTGCTTCATCGTCAAATCTTATGTGTGCTGAGCCTGTGATTAATCTAAACGCCACAGCTGGAAATGTCCTCCTAGCCAGTCAATGACCACTCTTTTCACTGTATAAATAAGTACCAAACAAGTTGTTAACATCATAATCGTGACAAAAACAATATAATAATCAATATGCATTAAGATGTAGAAAATGGAGGCTTGATATAGTGAAACAAAGAGAGCTAGACAAAGAGAGAGAGAGAGAGGGAGAGAGAGAGAGAGAGAGAGAGAAGGAGAGAGAGTGTGAGAGATAATATAATCAACAAAGGTGGGGGTGAAAGTCTTGGAGATGACATTGTACATCTGAGGTGGTGTGTGAGACAGCAGGGGGTGAGGGCAGGTCATAGGACACCTCAGGTGTGTCCGTCATGCCCCTGACACAGTGTGACACAGCATCAACGCAGGGGCTCCACACTCCATCACAGAGGCAATTACATAGAGTAGAGGGGACACTGTGCCACACTGCCAACAACCTGGCAAAACACACACACACCCACAAGCACACACATGGACATTGTGGCTGCAGGTTTGGGTGGAGGACACTAAAGGTGTCCTTGCATAAATGTACTATGATATGTCTTGTCATCACTTTCAAACTTTTTAACCACACAAAGATGCATAAAAGGGCTCGCCAACTGAAAACAACTTTTATTTTTTATTAGCCAACCTTTAGAAAGTAATGTCCAATTGCTTCCCAATTGCTTTGTCCAACAATTTTGAACTCAACGTCTCAACAAATGCATCTCTCTGTTCAGTACTTCCTACACAACCCGCATGGATACACATTGCCAAAGCTTGGATAGTGTTTGTCCATGTTACCTTTGCAGAACCAGAGGTAGGAACACCAGAGTACAGCGCATACAGCTAACGGGCCATGAGTAGTTATTTGATACATTTTACTAAAATTGTATTGTTTAAAAATCACTAACCCAACCTTTAATTTGCAGATTTTTTTTAAAAATTATAGAATATTTTCAAAATTGACACCCCTCATCTTCTGCAAATGTGACATACTGTACAGTACAGACGTCTAGAGATTTGAGTAGAACAAGCATTTCCGTTCCACAGATGTGCACACTGTGCAAAGCGTGCACAGCATTCATATGAGGCAATTAAGAGAGCAATAAGAAATTTAATGTTTCTGCTATTTATGTAGGATTTGGTCAATGAAGCTGTATAGCATTTGTACATTAACATATAATCTACAACATATACACAACAACATATAATATTGTTTGGGTCTGTATTGTAAAGAACAGCAAAATAGGGAGGGGACAATAATTGTCATGTGGTTTTGACACTTACAGATACAGCACATACGCCCACACACACACATACACCCATGCGCACGCACACACGCGCATATTCACGCATGCACGCACGCACGCACACACCCACACACACACACACAATAATAATACTATAAAGCAACCACCAAAAATAAGCAAGATAATAATTACAATGTGTTTGTTCCTTCAGCAGTGTGTGCATTGGAACCCTGTAGCCTCTTACAGCAGGTTTAAGAAAGGAATGTAGAAGCAGAGAACGCATGTAGAGCATGCTCCCCCCCGCTGAGTTACAACCAGGAGGCTGGCACTGTACTGTAGCACTGCAGTGCAGACAGCAGGGGAGCAGAGAAGAACTGGGTGGAACAGGAATAGAGGTGTTGAAAAGGTATTTACAACACAAGAGGACGGAGGTTGCTTCACCACAACAGAAAGACAGAGATGATGAGCCATTGTCGTTTCCCTATGAAATGTCAGTGTTAAAACGCTTACGTACTATACAGTATATGGATGCCCATTAAATGAAAACGTGACTAATATAACCCAGAAGAACACTGCTCAGCAATACAAAAATATCTTTAAGATTTTAAGAAATGGAAACTGCTTGGATATTTGAGGATTTGAGGAGACTTGCCCTGTGTGTATACTGTCCTAACATTACCCGGAGCAATGGACCCCGAGTCTGATAATAAAAGTTGATGATGAAGATTTCAAGTAGAAAAATAAGAATGTACTTCATAATTACTGCTTAATGTGTAATTGAATAGGAAATAAAATACACTTTTGTATGGGGAAAAATAGGAAATGTTATAAGCCTGTAGGATAGGGAGCCTTACAGTGTGTCATATTCTGTTAAAACATGAGTGAAGTTTTTGTGTGCCTGGCTATCTTCACAATTTACATCACTATTTCTTGTACATCTTGGTGGCAATTGCTAACACAAATGAATTTCCCAGTAATCAAAAAGCGATAGTACACACCGACCAAGGCAACCACAAACTATTACAATGTCAGGAAACTGTTGCAAGTACATCCTGTAGAATGAGGAAGTGCACAGAGAACGTTTAAAAATGTGCACCTTGCGCTTACAACTTATACACTTTATATGAATTGATAGAACACCCCATTCTCTGAACCATAACCTTACTGTAATATGCTATTTGTCGAATCATTTCATCTTTTTTGTCACAACCTTAAATAAGTTCACCTCAGTAAGCCACATTTCACACTGTTATGCTTTATGCAAAAGACGCTTATCATCAGGTGAGGGTACAGTCATGTCTACTGCATGTTGTGGTTTGGGACAGTGTCAGCTTTTCACTGTGTGTTGTCCGGATACGCAAGTGATCCAACAGCATATATAATATAGTGTTAAAAAATGTATGCTTAGACACAATAACTATATGGCAAATTATTTAACTTAATTATTTACCAAAATGACACGAAAACCAAGAGTGCACACACAACATGCAAATAATAGTGAACACACGCTTGTCAAAACGTTTTCATCAAATGATGGAATAGCCATGCATGCCAATTAAATGCTGATATACAATGATGCAGTAAACAACACTATAACTTGTGTCTTTTGGATTTTCAGTGTGCAGGACACAACATGGTACACTTGCACATATACTTTCACAAATATTTGTTCAGAAAATTAAAATATGTCATATAAATGTAATGGAATGTATGTAATGTAAATTCCGCTATATACACAAAAGGGATTTTATGGTGAACAGTAACAGTGACAGTACAAACGACTGTAAGGACTAAAGGAAAAATGTGTCAGTAATGATACTGTATACTGTATATGAGTCAGATTATTTTAAACCTTCTGCTCAGCCTCCGGACTGTCAACATCATCCATGGTCAACCAAAATGGCATGTATACATAGAACTGCCTGTATATCATCTTAAATAGTTGCTTTCCTCATCCTCTTCCTTTATAAAATATTGTCTTCCATCGTTATCCAAACCAAGAATTCCAACGTGGCATATTTATAGTGCTGCAGCTTTGATATCTAACTGAACAACCGGTGATACCGATACAGATACCGGCACTTTGGGTATTAAGTAAGTAAGTATTAAGTTAAGTTTTAAAGTAAATGGCAGCCAACCTCTATTTTAGAACGTAGATGCATTTTTAGAAACCTACTCTACTGCTCATAATGTAGCCTGGGTAGGTTAGACATGGCTGATGCTTGACAGTAGACCTACGCTTGTAAATTAATTTAATTGGTTTAGCACCATGGATCGGTTACAGCTGTCCAATTGTCACCAATACCAATCCAGCTATTTAAGTCAGGATCGGATTTTCGATCTCAGTATCGTATCGGTGCCATCCCTAGTATCGGGTAATTGGTAAATGTTGGCATTTGAATAGCAGTGTCTTCCAAAATAAACACAGGGATTTCAATTTGTAATATGTAGAAAACAAAACATGTTTTAGAATTGCTAATAAATGTAAAGCAGATAATGTGCATATATGTTTTACAGCTATATAGGTCAATGAATGGTTGCAATAACATTGTAGCTGTTTTAGTTACAACTAAAACTATACTCTTTTGTCTGTCTGTATGATCTGAAAGAATTGTTCGATTTGTCCAGAAAAACCTGAGGTTTTGTGAATGTAGACTGAAGACGTGATTGTGTGTTTACAGTTTTGAGAAAATGGGCAAAAGTTTCAAGAAATGTATCTTACCGGTAGCAATAATTGCTAATGCAAGTCAATCCAGCACATTACAGTCCCAACCTTGATCAGGCCAACTGTTCCCAAGACCTCACAATAGCACAAACCCACATAACAATACCAAGAAAATATGCAAGCGGGAGGAGCAGAAAACCTTCCAGGCTGCCTCACTAATAAAGTAAAATTGGCTTTTAAAAACATGGAAGAGGCCAAGCACTTTCCCGCCACATTAGATGAGTCATCATAATGATCATCCCAAAACTTATATCAGCGGGGAGGGTGAAGGCAGCTTGATGCCTGTCTTTACAAACAAGCCAGCCTCAACAGCAGTATAACAAAGGACTGAGTTATCTCAGAAAGTACTCTGGAGAGATGAAGAGCGCTTATCCCAGTGTGTCGTCTGCAATACTGTAGACACAATATTCGCCATGCTCGTTTCCTGGCGATGTAAAAAAATAACAGAATGTAACAGTCAGCAGTTTTCTGGGTATCTCTGCACCACAGCTCCTAGCTTCAAAAAGCAGCCCTCTATTTCATCATTCTGACACTGAACTGTTATAACTGCTAAATAAAATGGTGGCAGTTCAAGCCACCTACAATCGCCGTTACCTTTGCCCAATATTGCAAATACTCATCTATATTTAACATGCTGAGTGCAAATGAAAAAGGTGCGACCATGGGTGTGATTACTGAAAGTTAACAAAAAACACACAGAGGGGGGGTGTGGAGAGAGAGAGACAGAGAGAGAGAGAGAGAGAGAGAGAGAGAGAGAGAGAGAGAGAGAGAGAGAGAGAGATGGGAATTAAGTCAAGCTGTAAACGGGCTGGAACAGGCTGTCCAATCCCATTTCAGTTAATGCACATATTTTAGACTTGAGAACATCTGCAGTGATAGAATAATTATTCCCTAAATCCCTCATTTACTCATGTTGTGCTTGTGTACGTTAGGCTTATAGCATCTAACTTGTGCATAAAAACACATCTTAACTCAGTGCTGGTACATACAGTACATACTCACTGTAGACCAGCCACTAAAGGCGTATACTGTGATGCTAAATACATATAGTGGTATAGGACACTCCCTGTAATGTCAACCAATCACCAAGGCAACGATAAAAAGATAATTAAGCCTCAGTATCTAGGACCATGTCTTTTTATGGCATCTGTAATGACTGCTCCATGTTAACTGTGTGTAGCATGTATGTATGCTGGTCAATTTAACCTGTCAGTTAGCTTCATATGAACTTAATCAACTAGTATGTAGATGTAGAAAGATTGAGCATAGCGTCGTTAGTTCAGGCAGGTCACAAAGTCAAGCTCGGCCATAATCTCAGCTGTCATCTGATTGCCCAGCTACGGTCAATGACCAGACTGCTCACCTGATCATCAGTATTGGCCAAGCTCGTTCAGGGCACCTTCTTTAAATACCCTTAGCCTGTACCTATTCTTGGCACCTCCTCTTCGAGCATTTTTGCAGCCCACCTCCTCCCCCTCCTTTCATGCTGTGTCTGACTCATTCAATGTCATGTTGTCATTGATGCTTGCTCTGTTCTGTACCCTATAGGGGTCTTTTGCTGCTCTCCCTGCCTTGGGCTTTCCACGAACGCCCATGAATGGGAAGGCAGCTCCGAGATGTTGCCAAAAATCCTTGGAATAACGGGAGGTACAAGGTTTTATCAGCAACATTAACCTGTAGAGACCACAGTGCTGCTGTGTTGTCATGGAGACAGTTGATGACGCTGCATCTGAGAGAAGGAATTAAAGAGCCCTGCTGTGCATGGAGTTCTTGTTGGCACCAAGCATGTATTCAGTTCACATAGTTTTGGTACATTTAATAAAAAAATAAATTAAAAAAATGAAACAGAAATGATGCTGCAGACCTATATTTTTGTTAGTAGTTCAGTAGTAATTTCAGCTATTTTGCCTCCCTGCTATCTGCGGAAAGGTTACCTTAAAGTAGCTATACACAAAAGCAGCTATGCACAACAGACAGCGTCAGCACAATCCATCATCAATCAAATGCTAAATCAACAAAAAATGTATACGTGCTGTAAAAAAATGAATCCATAAACCAAAATACATGAAATATAACCCTATATATAACCCACTGCCACAACAAATGTGTAGTGCTAACTTTTTATTTTAGCATTTACACTTCTATCCTCTCCCAATAAGATATTAGACCCGATATTAGATGTAATTTCATACGTTTATTGGCATCTACTAAAATATCAATATCAATAAATAGTGGGTAAACATCATTATATATCTTTTTGTAAGATCTAAAATGGCATTTCAACAACATAGACTTTATGGAATATATAATCTGGTATGCATTTGTGTGCCTATTAAGGATAGGAGAGGGACAAAGAGGGCACAGAAACACACAATGCCCATGGTTGCCAGACATGAACCACATGTCGATTTATTGATGATATGCTTGACTGCTTTCCCACTGTGCACAATCCAGGTTAAGACACACAATACTGACTCTGCTCACTTACAGTACAACTAGGATGCATTTCAGAGCAAACAGAAATAGGCAGGTTGGTCTCAGAGCGCCGGTACATAAATATGAGTGGGTTTTACATGCACAAAGAGACCCAATGACTACTTGCTTTAAAAGGCGGGGAGTCCTAAGTACAGTACTTGGTTTCCGTCACATCACAAACGGGAATGAAGCGAGCAAACAGCAGAATGGGGGAAGAGACGGTTTCTTTAGCACGTGTAAGAGTGGGGTTGGACCTGCGGCGTAGAGTAGAATGTAGAGCCATATCACCCCATTGTGACTGCGTACTGTCATCGGAAGAGAGGGTGAAGATGGGTATGTTGTTTCTTATGAACACAATATAATAAAAACGCACCGTAATAAAGTGGTGGGGGCTGGGTGAAGGACGGACTGTCCAATGGAAGCCGATGGTGGGAGCATCACGTGGCCAGCCACAAGCGTACATGTCTATCTTATTTAAGTTAAATGTATTTGTCTGTTTTGCTTGCTTTCCGTAGAACACACTCTAGTATACATACTGTACAACACTCGATGAGCCACCACTGCGTCCCCACAAGTACTGGACGCAGGGGAAAAGTGGCCCAAGGGCTTTCTTACATTAACATTCAATACTGAATAAACACAGGATCAACGCATCCACGCACGCACACACAGTCATACATGCACACACGCACGCACACACACATTCACTTCCACTCCAAAACAAAATGGAGAGACAGGATATAATGCTTCACCACACAGTCGCACAATGTACAATGAACTTCATCTTGAAAAAGTAACAACAGAAAACAAAACACGATACAGAAACCATCTTATAAATGCCTTCTTCAGCTATATTACAAATGAAACGAAAAAGACGTTGATCCACTCGGACCACACAGAATACCGACAGGATTCACCAATTCAATAAAACATGGTATAAAAATGGAGCCCCACATACACAGATGCTGTGGGGCGGGATAGTGGCACGGCTTCTAGTTTATACATGTGTGGGAAAGATAGAGGAATATAGATAAAGATGACTGGAGAGAGAGAGAGAGAGAGAGAGAGAGAGAGAGAGAGAGAGAGAGAGAGAGGGGGGTCAGAGGAAGGAGGAAAGTGGTCCTTTCTGTATAAAACCAAACTAAACAAAACAGAAAGTGCCAAGGTAAAGTAAATTCAAGTAATTAGCGCTCTGTACAAAGGAGAGGATGGGACGAGAGACATAGAGACATAGAGAGAGAGAGAGAGAGAGGGGGGGGGGGGGAGTGTCCCGGGGCTTCTATTGGCTCTTCCTGTGATCGGCCAGGCTGACAGGCATGTCTGTGGGTGGTTCGCCGCAGGCCGCTCTGGTGAGGAGCTCCACCCACTTGGCCTGCAGCTCGCCATCCTGGGCGCTTAGCAATAGGCTCTGCTGGGTGTGGCTCAGCCGGAAACAGCCATGCTTTCCCTCGGCCTTGTCGTGCGAGGCTGGCGGGACCTCGCTCACATCGAACCCTGGCAGAGGCACAGTCCGGGCCCCCTTGGACTCCTGGGAGATGATCACAACAGGACGTTTACCAGTCTAAATCAACAATACCCACAATACAACCTAGTCAAGACAATACACAGACAGAGTATATAGCGACCTATACTGTATAGTGATTCAGTATTCTCTATGTCTTGTCCATGTGTATTTGGGCCTCATGTATGTACGTTAGCGAGCGCAACGTATAAGTGAGCGGAGCCAGAACGCAGATTGTGCATGCGGTGCCATCGCATTTTATGCTGAATGTAATAAATGTGCGCCTGATCACGTAATCTGCGTTTGGCACCGCCCTATAAACTTGGCATTAACATGGTGAGTAGTCTGGTCTACGCTCCAGCCATATCCGTAAAACGCCTAAAAGCAATGAAACAGCAGACTCAGTAAAAGAAAACAAGTTTAATGATCATGAAGTAGGCTAGACTTATTTATAATTAGCCTACTTGTCTATATGTATCGTCAAACCTAGAGATAAAGGGCATAATGCTACCCCAAAATAATTATTTTTGGGTGACTATGAAATGTAAATGAAAGATGGATTAACCTGGATTAATCTTGCCGTCGCTTGCTTGTTCGCGCTAACTGGGATAATACCTGCTTTTCAGAGGCGGAGAATTTTAACTGCAAAACCGGCTTGTGCTTTGCACCGCAGTTTTCCTACATTCAACGGAATAGGTAATCACTCTCTCTTCGCGCATCTACCTCCAATATTTTTGCGCGACACATCCAATCTCTCCTCGACCCTCCCATGAATGCACATGCATTAATAGGAAAGCGCAACTTGCAGTGTTTCAGTGTTCCTTCAGCAGGCAGAATAGCGTTTTAGCCAGGGGCGTGCTGTTCGTACATACAATGCCATGTTTTTATGTGCAAAGTGCAACGAAATGACGGCTAAAACGGCCGCTAACACGTTAATACGAGGCCCTATGTGTTATATTGTCTACTGTAGAATCCCACATATTCCAAAAGTAAATCCATTCTAGTGTTTCCCTCCCCCACTCCAGCTCTGTGCCATACGGAAATGCCCATGCAACTGGTTTTAATCCTAATCTGCACTAAGGCAGCTGTTCTGTACGTCAAGCAGGGAAATGAAAATTACAGAGGCTTTACAGACTGGCTTCCCACGCCACCATGAAGGGTTGAGAGAGAGAATTACGTCCTGGAATGACAAGCTTTCCAAATGTGTTTGCCACTGGGATTCCTTTTAACCAATCAAAGAGACCACTAGAAACATATCCCATAGGGAATGGGCTAATAATATACTGTATATCTCTGTGTGCCAACATGACAGACTGGAGCCCCTCTGAGCAGTGTGTGTGTGTGACAGTGTTAATCTGACCTGAGATCAGATTCAGGATGACTAAAGCCCTCCTAGCCCAAATATACTGGACACAGCACAGACAGGGAGGTTATGGACAAACTCGTGCACACACACACACACGCACACGCACACACACACACACACACACACACACATGGATAGATTAAAGACGTGAATACATTAATCTAGGCGTCCCGTCACTGTGAAGGATGGACCCAGTGTGTCCATGCATACAATACATATTAAGTATGTATGCCTTTATATTGTACATCATAGTATACCGTCACCAAGGCCACCAAGGAGAAGCATGGAGACAGCTTTATGAGACTCGACTTCCATATAAACATATTAAAGTTATGATTCAACCAGGCAGGCATTAATAGGTTGGTTACAGATATACAGCCCTCGTGTTCATGCATTCAGATATTCAACCACAACTCATGTCACTTCATGTGTGATGTTTAACCAAGGACAAAAATGTTTGGCTAGATTGTGTTTTTGACAACTGCACCAACTTCATGGCTATAATACTGTATGTGTGTACACGCCTTACCTGTCCACTGCTCTGCAGGTACAACACCAGTGGTTCAGCCTTGGTAACAGCCCCCCACATTTTGACCCAACTCTTCCCCTTCTCCTGCAGCTGGAGGTGGCCACACAGCAGACAGTTGTCCCCCGACAAGGACGTCTGCCTCTGGAGAGGTACGGTAAAACACACAGTACCTTCTGTCAGTGCATGTGTGCAGGTGTCATGGCCGCATCCAGAATGACAAATGACTGGGTAGCAATGGGGAGTTTGGCATATTGGCTTTTTGAGCTTGGCCTGCTCTGTCTTGGGCCACACAGTTCTGCCTCAATTTGAATTAGTATGCTATGAAAACAGATCTGTGTGTTGTTTTAAGAAATGAATGTTATATGGCATGACACCACAGTTCTCCCATTGTACACGCATTGTATCCCATTGAGCCTTTACTGACAGGAATGTAGCCATCTGATGAATTTTTACAAGGTCCACGCCAACACCACATGCATTACAGACATGGTAATTGCCCTGTCTGTTATGTTTGATGTGGGATACAGTGCCCCCATGTGGTGACGTAACTCACTGCAGGCATACCACATTACGTTGCAACAATTATGGTTGATTGAATGCATCAAGACATAAAAAAAAACTCAAAGCAGTCAAGGTCGCAATATAATCACGGTAAAATGAAAAAAAATAAAAATGGAAGACAGACTGAGACAGCATAACAAGATTAGTGTCCAACCTGACACAGACACCCAAACCCGCCCAGACTGCAGAGTCAGCAGAAATGTCATGTCTTCCATAATCCCCTCTCTGTGCTGTATCCCATTCTCATAATATATATCATCCAATAAGGATTAACACATGTTCACCTGCATGTGTGCGTGGCGTACAGTACACGTGAGAGTGTGCACGACGCAGGGACACGCCCTCGTGGCATTTGGCATGTGGGTGCAGCGGTCTTAATAGTGGTACAATGGTGTGCTTCTCCTGAGCAGCTGCAGCTGCGTATGTTTCCCAGCAGCTGGGGCTCAGTCTCGGCTGAGCGCTGGACTGCTTGTGCACTGGGAAACACAGCTCTCATTGGACTGTAAGGAATCCGGGGTGCGGACCCTGGATTCGTTCACCGCGTGAGCCGGGAAGCCCGCGTATGGGGAGGAGTCAGAGAGGCACTCTCACACTTTCTACCCAAAACAACAATGTCTCACCTCAGGCGCTGCTTTCTTCTTGGGTTCAGTGGCGCCGGCTCGCCCCTCCAGAAGGAGGCTGGCCTCAAAGCACTCCGGGCACACTCGACTCGTCTTGTTGTCCAAGGTTTTGGAGCATTTGGCACAGATGGCCTGTGGGGAGACGAGGAGAAGCGCACGCTTGAGGAACTGCACAGTCCAATAGATATGTTTCCACTTATCCCCACAACCCCTCGTGTACAGCGTATCCCCTCGTCCACCAGCCTGTACTCACCGCTCCGCAGGACTTGCAGTGGTGTTTGCGCTTGGTGAAGTTGAAGCTCTCGTTGCAGCCTTTACACATCTGCTTCTCTTTCTCTTTCTTCCTAGAGCTCTTCTACACACACACACACAGATGTATGTCAGTCAGGGCATGTCTGGCTAAAAGCAAGGGGCTTGTACTTGCTAAGTAGTTTGACTTATTGACATTGCTCCGATTGCTCTGATCACTCCGAATAGCGGAATAGGAGTGCACATGAGAATATGTCCATTGTCTAATAGAAGACCTCATTTCACCTTCTGTGCGCCTGTGTTTTTCCCCTACTTTCTAATTCTTCCTCCAGAAATAACAGAAATGGCAATCAGATCGGGTGTTCTATAGCAGTGCAGTCTGCCAGAACATTACTGCAGATGCATTGTGGGAGGAAGTGTGATATTCAGATCGCGCGTGTGCCATGTTTCCAGAAAGACAGACGGCGTAACTGTTGTGAGCTTCCCTGCCTATTCAGAGCAGGCTGTTTGACTGAAGATAAAGTATTCTTCCTCTATGTGGACTGAGTAATGGATTATGCTGCTGTGAATGCAGCCTCATTACCTTAATGAGTGTACTCTAAGTCTACAGCCACAGAATTGTTTACAAATGCGTATGTCTAGTCAAACTGCTAACATAAAGGCATGGTGTGTAAGATCTAGTATTATGCATTCTCTTGCATGCATTTTGTGGCGATCAGAGACAAAATCCAAATTTTGCTTAGACATTATATATATGGATATGCATATTAGCAGGGTATTTCAATATGTGGTGTATGTGGTGTGTGTGTATATATATATATATACACCACATATTTAAATACCCTACTAAAATGCATATCCATATATATAATGTCTAAGCAAAATTTGGATTTTGTCTCTGATCGCCACAAAATCCCTTATTTGAGGGGAACTACTTTAAGCAAAAGCTGCACAACCCTTCTGTTTGAGGGTGAATCCAAGGCACACGATTGGACAAAGCACATACACAGTCACAATTATAAACTACATTATGACACACCATGCCTTTAATGAAACAGTTGCTAGGCATTATTTATATCACATACCAAAGACAAAAATGAGTGAGAGGCTTCCTTAACACCTTTACACTGATGTACAAGTATCCCCTGCACAATGAAATTCACCGTCTCCCATCTGGACGAAGGTTTCGGGTACCAAAATGCAGAACAAAACGATAGAAAAACAGCTTTGTTTAGTCGACCATTAGTCAATTAAACAATTTATAAGCAGCACTGGTCAAATTATAATTTATTTATCGGTTCTTATGTTTTATGGATTTTATATCTGTTCTTATTATTTCACATATAGATGTATGAATATGTATGATTTTAGGAACTTTGATAATCCATGTTTGTCTGTTGTCTGTGTCATGATGAACTGCGATGATGATTCATTCACTGCAAAACTAATCTACCTTTGGGTATTAATAAAATAACCTAACACCCAGTCACCGTTGTGCAATTGTTTTAGAGGAAAATGTGATTCATTTCTGCATTGAAGTACCACTATTATTGACTGCTGTGAGGTATCTCTCAGATAGGTTTGGCCCAGTTCTGCTTACCCGTTCATGCAGCCTCTCACCATCTGAGTCAACAGATGTGCTACTCCACAGGCCCTGGGGAAAATCAGAACATAAAAAACATGAATCCACCCCCACAGTGCCTAAACTCTACCACTAGGTGTCAGTCTTGACCAGAAGGCTCACGTGAGATTATGAGAGCGATGCAGCTCCCAGACAACCAAAAGTGGGTCAGGGGAGAACCATAAGCTCTGTGTTTACACTGTGTGTTGAGCCTCCCCTATTAGGCCATGAGAGAGTTCTGGAAAGGCTAAGAGTCACAGACAGACTATGCTTGTGATCATCAGCCACAGAAAGAAAAAGGCTTCTTTATATTAGCTTTGTATAAGACCAAGCGCTATGTCCATAGATGGTGAGTATTTATGTGAAACCAAACACAGGCCACGACAGTGGCATCAGTCATCTATGCTTAACGGTCACAAACAGGACCCTCAGACTCATTCATGTACCAATAGATGGATTGAATGCGGGGCAAAGTGACTCACCGGTGAGTCGGGCTGATGGTCATCCTCGCGGGAGAAGGAGCTGTTGAAGGCTTTATTGAACGTTTCACTGTTCTGCTTGTGTTTCTCAATAGTGGCCAAGATAACCTGAGAGGGGAAAGAGTTGAATGAGAGAATTGCAAATAAAGCTGTCCTATAAGTGCCCGGTCTTTGTAACCACGTCTGTATACAGTACAATCTAATGACAAATCAAAGACAATCGCAGGGAGAAAACTGCCCCTTTCTTCACTGCGGTAATGGGAAACAAAGAAAGCAACTGTGGCATGCTGTCATCTGGCCTACAGTGTAATGACATGGGTAAGGATGACACCACAGCCTCACGGTCCTTGTACCGCTTCAGACCCAGAGAGGAGCCACGGCAGCATGCTTGCTGAGGTCTCTTGGGACCACACACACACACACACACACACACACACACACACACACCACTGCCCTTCAGCTGTCTTAATGGTTCTCAATGTATGGGTCTGGAGGTCAGAACCCATGACATGACCCATAATGTTGACTTTATTCATATTTATTGTATAATACAATGAGTATTGTATTATGCTTTGTATTAGCATAATATTGCTTTTAAATGAATAGTTCATTGTCTTTTATAGCTTTAATAAAACATGTGTAGAGATTCTGTGTGTATTGCTACGTTTTATGTAGCCAGAGCTACTGTATGAACTGTACATGGGTTTATGAGTGAAACATGTAAATATTCACTGCTATGTTATTTATATCCCCTTTGACTAATGAAAACTATGAACTTCTCCTGAACACACAAAACCTCTCATACCTCCCCATTCACCGACCAAATGTTTATCGGCTTTAGTCAGCCATGACGGGCTAATTGAGCAGTAATGAACACTTTATGCATGAGGCCAATTCCCTGAGGCGATGAATGTGACCAGGAAGGAAAGCCTGTATCATTTTTATATCAGGCCTGAGTCACATTTCTACTGTAAAACGTTTTTAGTGTGCCTGTGTGTTTGCATACAATGTGTGTGTGTTTGTGCGTGATTCTAACCTGGATCCAATCTTCTTTCTCCTCTGCGGTCCTGTAAGGCAAATAACAGTTACGTTAATAAAATAAATAATTGGAGTCGTTTTCTATCCAACACCTGACACCAGTAGAGTGTTCTGTCCCAGAACTGTCAGCATTGTATAATAAATGTCACATATCACATGAAGACATGATCTTTATATTAAACTGCTATGGGAAATGTAATTTATCGATTTACACTTTACACTGGGACAGCAGTTTATAGTTTATTGTTCATTTGACAGACTGCCGTATTTGATGGGAGGTGGATTCAAAGCGTTTTACCTCGCCTGCAGTTCTAGTGAGCGCTGTTTTCCAATGATGGCGAATGTGTACTGGAGGTTCTGCTTGACGTTCTCCTGCACCTAGAGTCAAAAGACCAGAGGAGACTTTAGCGTGCGCTCCTACATTGTGTCACAACCTCCCCAAACCTTGGCAGTGTCACATGTGCTGTCAAAGAGTTTCAAACCAAAACACAACATCAATCAATGCGTGTCCCTTCAAACTGAGTGTGAAATATAATAGGATGGTAAGAAAGAAAGTCAGAAGTGTATCCGCACCTCCATGCCGGCAATGTCAATCCGCTCTCTGACGCTGAACTTCTGACCCATTAGTCTGAGTTTAGGCACACAGTAGAGCACCATGTTGTTGAACTAGACCCAAGGAGAAAACATGAATTAGTGCATATGTTGTAGACAGCAGTTCAAACAGACATGTGTGATCTAGTCATATCAATTACAAACTCACCAGGTAGAGGTATCGGTCCTGAGCTGTCCCGTTCTTGGCGGACATCTTCTTGATGTGTCCCTCTTTGATGAGCTCGTTGGCAGGGTTTACAATGTCCTCCTCTCCCCCAAGCCTCTCATAAACCTCCAGCAGCTTGTGCATTTTCTCCTGGAAACATATGGAAACAGAAACCACAGGATGACCACAAATGACCGACAACCCGGCCATCTAGGACAAGTTAAAGTACAGTATAGCACATTTTACACACAGGCACATGTTTTTAACAAGACAACTTGAAGTGCTGAGGCGTTTACAATACTTAATACATAGTCAAATTGACAAAAGAACAAAAAGAACATTAATGATTTTGTTTGGCTTGGTTTTAAAAGTGTTTAGAGTTTGGGCATTTCTCACATTCTTTGAAAGATTGCTACAGGTGTTAGTAACATTATAGAAATCTGCCTCTGGATGTTTTGCTCTGGGTGGCTCGTATGGCAGTAGTAGATCAGAGACATTTGAAGTCCTTAGCCCATGTAGTGACTTACACATACATCAATGCTTTAAATGTAATTATTTGATTGATTGTGAGCCAGCCAGTGCACCAACCTAAGAACCTTTTTTGTTAAGCCATTACAGAAAATCCAACATTTGAATAAAATAGGTGCTTTTTATGTATAAAATCTCTAATGCTTGCTATGTGTTTTAGATGATAGCAAACAGAGTGATATTGAATTATATGGCTATTGAGATGTTGTTCTGAGCCGAAGATTACACCAAGGTCTCTAATCTGTGTTTTGTCTAAGAGGCAGGGAATCATGGCGAACACTGAATGTGAAACTCATTAAAACAA
Source organism: Forbesichthys papilliferus (assembly GCA_025399855.1). Classification (NCBI taxonomy): domain Eukaryota; kingdom Metazoa; phylum Chordata; class Actinopteri; order Percopsiformes; family Amblyopsidae; genus Forbesichthys; species Forbesichthys papilliferus. Next base: position 8,952 of record JAODOY010008655.1, on the reverse strand, counting down.
TTGTCTAAGATATATTATTATTCAATTGCAGACAATCTTGGCACATTAGCAGAGTTATTAATCTGCAGCATAGCTGCAGTAATAGATACTATTGTTTTGTGAGATTTGACCTATTTGGAGCATGTAAAGATTGAATAATAGCGGCCCACTGATTGATCCTTGAAGCCCACCACAAATCACTATAATCAAATCAGTATTTAGCATGTAGGATGGCTACTGTAGGCAGAAGCCTGGTACTCTCAGCCACTGAAGCAATATACAAGCCTACACGCTGAGGGAACTGTCTGTTTACTGCTGTGTGTACCCTGGCTGGACATATGTGTGATGTTGAACACGTGACGTACAAACCGCATACAAATCTATATACAGTATTTCATGTTCACTTCATATTTTGTAACCACGATGGAGGGTTGTTATAATATAAATTAAAGGCTATGCTGAGCTATTATCCACCAGAGGGAGTTATTGTGTTATCAGCTAACACTGGAAAACCACATTGAGAGAGTAACTGGCAAGGTAAAACTCAGGTATTGTATTTCTGTTGTTTCTCTATTGATTGATATAAATTAGTATATGGGCTTCAGTTTCATAGTGGCTTGATGGAGAATGGAAATAAGATAAGGGTGGTGAGACCGAGAAAGGAAGGGTAAAGAACCTTCCGCAGAAGCACAAAGCAGGAAACAGCAACTTCCTGTCTGCACCTCCTCAACCTGTGCTCCTCGTACACTCAGCACTGCCGTGTCACTAATTGATGGGCAAACTCTGCGGCAAGCTTGATTTATGCTTGTAATGGACAACAAACAACACAGGGATGATGTGAGTGTTTAGGTGAGGAAGACTACTGAAGCACAGAAGCAGAGAGGGTCAGGGAAGGTTACTGATTATTATTATTATTATTAATACATTAGTGATACATTGAATCTTCTCACCATTTTTCTGATTGCTGCATTGGAGTGATTAGCTGCGGTAGAGATGAGCTCCAGTGCTTCTGTAATTCAAAACACACACGCACACGCACACACAGCACATACATGAACACATTAGATCCAGAGGAACTAAAGGATCAAATGTTTCTGGCTTGTACAATATAACATCAGCCAACACATAAGCACCATGTCGTTCTCTCACTCACTCACTCACTCACGCACTCACTCACTCACTCACACACACACTCACTCACGCACACACACATTTGGAGGGGAAGCAGCTTTTCAATGTAAATGTGCATACTGGAGAAAAAATCGTGAAGAAATAATCAGGAATGCAACACCAGCCATGCCAGGCACTTAACACGCTCTGGTCAACATTAAGATAGGTTCCGCTGGCTAGAGCACATGTTACATAATGTGTATGTGTGTACCTGCCCACTGAATCATTGCTTTACATAAACACAGAGAGAAATATCGCCAGGCCACACTCTTGGATCCACTACTGTTCAATTAGAGCAGGTTAGAGTGGCACTTATCTAGACTTCAGCTTGAGGTAGTAGAATGAATAATCAGTTAATTAGTGGAACATGTGGAATATGTACAGTGATGAAATAAGGGGATGACAATTCAGGAGTACATGATCAGACGCTGACATCGAGTACATTTCCCTTTCTCAGTCTATATTTGGTCAATTCAGCCTGTGATAGGCATTGGCCAGAAGGCTAGAAGCTGAAGCTGAAGGCTAGAAGCTGAAACATGATTTTCTCAATCAGTCCAAAAGGATTGAGTAAGTTTTGGAAATTTGGAAATCCCTTTGTCTGTGTATTTCACACACAGAAACATACACATAGTTATGATGTTATGTGTCCTGCTAAACTATAGTAAGATAATAGCGGGTAGGCTAATTAAAGCAAAAGAGGAAACGATGAGCAAAGCGTCACCAGTACTGCTGACATGTTTTGTCAGCAGTACTGGTGACCATATAATAATCATTATATGATCATATTATAATAATACATAACATTAGTATTTGTTGCGCTTATGTTATGTTGTATAAAATGTAATACTGTCAATGCAGATACTGTAAAGTGTAAACTATCCATACCGTGAGTTTCTGCATAGACACTCACACTGCCAGGTGATAAATCTGAAAGTTCTTCCTCATAAAATATTGCTTGCCATTGTCTCAAACTGTCCTCCCACATTGAAAGGTTCTGTGCATGTGGGTGACACTTGCTATGATATCATATGAATATAATTATTATTACAGTACACAGTATATTTAGTATACCTAAGGCATGATGTCCCCTACAAAACAGGACAAGCATTACAACATAACACACGTGAGCCAACATAGCGAAACCCTCATCAGATAAAAAAAAAAAACATTAAGATGACGTTTTCTTAACCAAAACATATGAACCACAACACAACATGTTGTTGGTAACTTACTCTCAGCATCCTTCCTGTCGAGGGCATCTTCTGGCAGTTTCTTCAGGTAGTCTTTGAGGAGCAGCTCATAGCGTGGAATCCTCTGGACCGGCTCCAGCATGTGATGCTGTAGCGTTAGGTTCCCACACACCTCTTGTTTCTGAGGGGGGAAAACACAAACACATCCTGTTACTACAGAGGAACAACTGCATGGTACACACACACACATATTAAAGGCAGGATTAGTCCCTTGAGAACTCTTGCTAACGTCAAACTCAAATCAAAACAATATCCCTCACAAGCTCCGCCCCACACATTAAAACAAATGGCAAAGCCAATCAGCTTTGTTGTTGTGAGTGGTGTTTGCTACTTTGTTTATGTTCCTATTTACGGTGCCATGGCTGTGTAGAAGTACTGGATTATTTTTCCAGCATACACAGAAAACGGTAAGAAAAAACTGTAAAACATGTTAGCTAATTATCTTGCAATAGCGGACTATACCTTTAAGGGTCAATGCGTAAATAAACAGACGCGTATGTATATGTTGCTTAAGAGGGCCAGCCTCATTAGCAAATATAGTGCTAGCAGGGCTAGCATGCAGAGCTACCTACCTGTACATTCTGCACCACACTCTTGAACTGCGAGGACCTCTGTGTCCAGGTGTTGACTAAGTCCATTGCTCGGTCAAAGTTCTTCACATACTCTCCATACATCTTCATGAATGGTGCTAGCTTCTGCAGGATGTCTCCTATACGAGGGTTGGAGCCCCTAAAATACCACACAAATGAGTACAAATAAAAAGCCTGTTCTTTGTGTGTGTGTGTGTGTGTGTGTGTGTGTGTGTTTGTAAATAGCTTAGTACACAAGAGCAGAATATGATTTATTCTAAATATATATATATATACATTATTTAAATTTGTTATTATTATTTTATTTTTTTGTAGTAGGGTAGTAGGATATTGAGAAAAATAAACATTTGAGTAAGAAACTTGAGTTAGCATTGAATGCTAGGAGGTGGAGAGGTCGCTCACGTGCACATACACAAACACACACACACACACACCTACACCTACACACACACACACACCAACCACACACATACACATACACACACACACACACACAAACCTCTCCTGACAATATTATTTCTCAGTTTCCTAAACTAGTCTACTTTTTGTTGCCATGTCAGGCTAATGCCATCTGACCAGAACAGGCCCTCTTCTTTGCTACTACGTAATCCTCACCATTCTCCTGTGATACGTGTCTTGAGCTCTGGAAGAAGGAACTTGTCATGAAAGCAGTAGATGGAGGAAATGTTAGAGAAGATCCCAGTAATCACGTCCTGAGGGATTCCAGCTTCTGTCAGCTTAGTGCAAAATACCTACAGAGGATACAGCAGAAAATGAAAAGTGTTGTAAGGATAAAAATAAATGGTGTCTCCTGTCCAAACCACACACCAGTCTGTTTAGAAGCTTTTCACAATATCAATATCAATTTGTTACATTGCTGTTGTAGTTTTCTTGGCTAAAAGGAATGATTTGAATTGGGGATAATCTGTCCTAACAATGTGTACCATGTCCATAATGACAAAAGTGTACATTTGTAGCATATGTGATATCTACAGTATTAGGCATTGTGAACATAACACTTTAAACATCTTCAGATTGAGTTTGTGAATGCCTGTTCATCATGTAGTATTTACTATCCATTAAGCGGCATGTCATGTTATGATGGAGCATATTCATATGGGTGGTGGGCAGTGCTGCACGATAACATTGGGTGTAGGCCTATACAGTAAGTCTTTATGGTAGGCTACCGGGCGCTCTATCCCAGTATCCCGGTAAATCTGAATCAATTATGCTACTTTGCTGCTGGTAGTTTCTATCAAGTTAGGCTAAATGAATGAATGATTGAGTTGTGGATAATCTTACAGTTCTAACAACGTGTAGCATGAACATATTGACAAGTGCAGCCTACTAACATTTACACAATATCAATCAGCATAGTAGGCTATCTAAAGACTGGTGGGCAATGCGAACGTAAGCGTTTATTAAAGTCATAAGATTGAGCTTGTGAATGAATTGATTTAGGCTATTCATCCTATAGTAGCCTATTTACTGTCCATTAAGAGGCAGCATGCTATGATGGAGCATATTATGCATATGGGTGGTGTAGTTGGCAGTGGCAACAGCAGGCATGTGCAAGTCATGGGTGCTCTCTCATACCCCCGTCTTCCCCTTCCCCCACCCCGGTACGGTTCATTATTTGTGTCACTTTGCTTCCTCAAAAATATTCCCCACTGCACTGGGTGTATTCCCCTTTGCTTTTTACATGCAATGAAAATGTACCCTAACCCTAACCCTAACCCTAAAACACATTGACAAAAAGCTACGCAAAAATAAATAAATAAATAAAATATACAAAATATATACAAATACAAATACAATATATGGAGGCTTATTGGAGTTAACTCATATGTACCATGAGAAGATTAGACATGTTTGGTAGTTCAGGCCAATGTGGGTATTTCAGAAAGCCGATTTCAGAGATCAGTGTGCTCAAATGCAACAATATGTTATCTCTAACATTTGGAAGCTCAGTTAACTGTAACTGTACTCCGTGACTAATAAACTCTTATAAAGGCCCATGTACAACTCTCATTACTGATGTGCGTAAAAATGAGTCACAGAGGACAAGTGTGACGTTTTGTATTGAAAACAATCCCTACACCAGTTAATTTCACTCTAACCATTCAACCACAGACGAGGGAACTGCTGTTATGCAGTAATGTATCTTTTGTTGTAATTGTTTGAAATGAAATCTTGCAAGAAATATTATTTGCGATGTTAATTATATAATATATATATATATATATATATTATAAATTGCCACAAAACAATCGCCTGTAGGCTTCGTATGCTTGATCACATAGTAGTTAAAGTCCTTTAAATAAAACACTATTTTTGAAGAGAAGAGAAAAAAGAAAACATTTACCAAAATTTCAAAACCGAACTGCAATTAAAGGCTATACATGTATTTGGTCTTGTGTTATTGAATATGTCTGAAATCTTACCAGAATGACACCAGTAGTAAGATCAATTAAATAATTGATAAGAGTCATTTAGCAGGTGCCTATATCCAAAGTGACTAAAACAAATCATGTAGCCATGAAGAATAATAATAATATAATAATCTACTTCCCCAGATCGTGGTAACTTATGTTCCTCATTCAGGCCACCAGGGGTCAACATTATTGCTGAGACCATATAGCGGAAAAGTGTGTGAGAATGCAATGACACACACATATTTCCTTCAGTAAAAAGAAAATATGCTCAAATATAATATTAGATCCACGTAAATAGAGTTCATTGGCATGCATACGTGTGGGTGTTGCTATTTTCATTATGTTGCTATTTTCATGAAATTAAAATGCACATGAAAGTCTTTTTTAGATTTGCCTATATTTATATATATATGTTTAAAAAAACATTACAGTATACATGCTTCGCTGTGTGTGTGTGTGTGAGAGAGAGAGAGAGTATGTGCGTGCGTGCGTGTGTGTGTGTGAGATGGTTGGCATTGTTACCTGGTCGAGAAGGTTGAGTCTCTTGACATAGGCCTCTTCAGTGTGGAGAAGCTCTCTGGCAATATTAAGGAGCTTCTGAGCCTCAGAGCACTGTAACAAATTATAACTATTAATAGTATTAATTATGAGCATAAAACATAAACGATTTGACAGATTGCTGCTACCGGTGCTAAACCATGCTAACACACTTTATGTTGTCACACCAGAACATACAATGCCATGATGTGAACTTTGTGCAAAGGGAGATAAAGTAGCAATTTGCTTGTTTTTGCAACTTGTGGAGTCTATATATTTTAATTTAGGTCAGTATTGACTCACTGTCACCCTGTCAGCAATGTGCTATGGAAAGGCACAAGCTTACAAAACATTTAGCAGATGCAAGGAAGGATATATAAGAAAATTATATGAAAGTAAAAAAAAGATAGAATGCAGAAATAACAGGTAAAGATAATCAAACATACCACAGCGAACAAAAAATGCATTGGTATTTCACGTGGTTAAATGCTCTTCTTGTAACACTTCCTTAATTAATCAATTTGAACGGCACCAAACTTACTTTACTCAACAGATCAGTGAAGTCAGTACAGTATTTTAACAGATTAAATCATTGTATGTCTTGACTGAGTCATGAATTTAGGGTACAGGTAGACACTGTAAACAGTTTCTGCAAAGCTGTATCTTTTGTCCAGAGCTACGTAGTGTCAACATAAAGCATGACGTTGACTGTACAAAACCATAACATCTATGTCTGTGCCGATAAACAACAGACGTCAGGGAGCGAGGACATGTAGCCTGTTGCAATAATGTGGGTTTTGCAACAGCTGTCTGGCTGACATACACACACACACACACACACACACAATCTGAATAGTGTTCAACACAGAGGAAACAGGAGTTTAAACACACTATTAAACATGCCTACACATCCATCAGAGGCCAATGGCCAGGCTAACCGAGACACCAAGGTCAAAACACCGTATGTTATGCTCTGTTCAGAAGATGCTACACTAAGTCGAAGCAACTTTCTTTATCTTCTTGCTGCAATGTGCATCACCAAACCCACTTCCTCTGTGACAAAGTTGTCATTATGCTCTTATCTACACGCTAGCATTAGCGCCTGAGCACACTTATGGCAACGCATACACTTATTAAAATACACCCTTCCTGTGAACACTATTAGGAAACATAGAAACGGAAGATATCATTCCCAAAATGGGTGTGAGGCAAAGGGTGTGTGTGTGTGTCTGTGTATGAAGGGATTTTGGCACAGGGTGTGTTTTAGCCTTTTTACCAAGACCGAAAGGACAATGAGCTCTTGATGACTTAATACGGCAAGGCAAACATGCTGTATAGTCACTGTCTGCTTCTCTCTTTCTCCACATTTCTTCTCTCTTTTCTAATGATATTCACATATAAACATGAGTACAGATACATATTTAGCCTAGCTTTGTGCCCCCTCGTCATCCAAAGCTAACAGAAGCTTTTGTTATGTCTCTGGACAGGAGAAGGTCTCTCTTCTAGAGACATTTTTAGATTTGCATCAGTCACTTTCGACCACAGGGTGAACACTTGTCTGATGCTATTTCTGATAACCCGGACTGAGAGAGGATAGGCTGTCTTGACAGTCTGAAATTATTCTTTGGACAAAACACATCTCAATTGACATTTAACTGTGCCATTTATAGTGAAATATTAAACCCTTGGGAGATGTCTACTAATAGTTACTTATGGATTTGAGTGTTGCTGATCAATGAATGCAAATGTAAGCTCTGGTTTTGCATACTGTAGGTAATTATGGGAAACATCTACAGTATATGTGACGTTTTGTAGTGCCGATTCGACCCGGGTAAGCAGAAACATGAGGGGAAAAAAAAAAAGAAAGTACCACATAGTACAACCCAAGCTAGCTCATGAAGACCATCTTGTATAGCTGTGACAGAGAAAACCACTGTAGAGTGTTGATGATATGAAGAGGTAATATGAATATAAAACGGTAGCGTATAGGCTATTATCACTCTTGCAATGACAGTGAAGGGCTAGACTAGCCTTTGTGTTTTGTATACAGTGCCATGTAGCCAGCGAGCTAGCCATACTGAGTATCAGGCGCCATACCCAGACGGAGGCAGCTTCTAATCTGGTTTATCTGTTTACGGTCACATCATAGCTGTCTATATTTTGCATTTCCTCGTGCCGCGTGCTGCCTTGCTGTGGCTCGGCCATTGTACACCTTATAACAGAGGTGAGCAGCTTTGTGCATGAGGGAGGTACTCACTCTGTGTGCCTCCGAGAGCGTGTCTGTTTTATCTCCACCCTCTATCTCTCCTCCGCTGCCATCGTCCAAATCACTGTCCTCGTCCTGTGTCGAGTCACGTTTGTTGCCCAGGGTGACACAGCAGGAAACGCTCTCTGTTTCCGTGACGCTGTCATAACGGTCCTCCTCGTCGATGGCGTCCTCGTTGGGGAAGACCTCTCCGTCAGCGGCACACGACGGGCTATCGATCCCACTGTCCCGGTTGGGAATCTTACCGTTCCCGCTCTGCTCCGATGCATTAGGATTGTCCTGGAGCTCCTGGGAGGTTCCGTCCTCCCGCTCCACGTCGCCAAGGCAACCGACACTGTCTGTGATCTCCTCCTCCGTACCGTCGTCCAGCGGAACGTCGTCCGAGCCGTCCATGTGTACCGAGGTAAGGCAGGAGAGCTCCATCGCCTCGTCGGCCTGCTCCGATGAACCCGGAGAAAGCTTGTCCTCGTGGGAGGGTTGTCCCGTCGAACCCGCAGGGTCCTCCTGACCACCGGGGGCAGCAGTATCAGATGTGGAGTCCATTCTCAGACACAAGTGGAGCTGGGTTCTTGGAACCACCCCCAGGATAGGAACCCTTAAATGAATATATAAACAATTTGTTTAAATGTATTGTTGACATATAGTATACAGCAAAACATTGTCATTATCAGCAAAATTATATACTGCTCTATATATATATATATATATATATATATATATATATA